>JBAMIB010131349.1:0-12538 GCA_037177415.1 Kaempferia rotunda
GCAAGTCAAGACTTCGTGCCTAGCTCACCTAGGACTTTCCTGCACACTTATTAATCACATTAGATCACAAAGCAACCATAACTTTGAACCCTTTGCCATAATCAAAACCAGGTTCAACTTTGGTGCTTCTGGCACCAACAACATACTCATTATATTAACACATTTATTCTCTCACATTCGTTTTAACATTAACGCTATTATTTATGAGTCCCGCTATCCACTCATTCATCTTTATTTTTATTTTAAAATAAATAAATATAATTTTAATTTTATTAAAATAGTCGTTAACTAACCGTTATGTAAATTTATGAGCCGTTACATAGCCGTTGTGTAATTTTTTTAATTTTATTTATTTATTTATACATTTTTTTTATATAAATAAAATTTAAAATTTTGAATTAAAAAATCATTAAATATGGCATTAACGCGTTCAAGTAGTAATTGAACGCGTTAATACCATGTCAGCCTTAACTTTTCTTATGCATTCGTTTTTAAGCATTAACGCATTATAACGTTAATGCTTTAACACCACTGCATATGCCCTAAGACCCTGTTTCTTATTTTTAAATAAATTGAATGTAATATATATTTTTTTCTTATTATATTCATTATTCAAAATGGCATGAGCATGACTTCTTACATTTGACCTCAATTTCTCATTCAATTGACTTTGAATGCTCATTGTCAATTGAATTTTAATATTATTTTAAAATATATTTAAAAAAAATTGAGTGGAGCATCCGACCATCTTTTTAAGGATGTGAGTGAAATACCAACTAAATCTATGACTACTAATTATGTGCGTCTCCATCCGCGTGTAATATGCCAACGGTAAAGAAGGAAGAGAGAGAGAGGAGAAACGTAAGCAACATGAGACATCCCCGGCTCCGAGTTTTTCTCTCTTCTTCTTCTTGGTATTAACAAACCATCTATTTTAAATTTGGCTTCCTAATAAATTTCCCTCTCTACAACTCAATCATTCGGCCATAATAAAGGTATTTAATTGATCCAATCTCGTTCTCCATTAATTCCTAAAGTTGAAGGTCAAGTTCTAGTTAGTTAGCAAGTGACAGAAAATTAATGCCAATGGATCAGAGCGCCATCCGGAACATCGTCGGAATTCTAGGTATGCATCAGTGTTTTACTATATACATATAAGTAATTTATCTTTCGTTCTATTTTATTGTTTATCTTTTAATTTTGTGAAAAATGTATCAAGTATTTTTCAAAGATGGTTTTGCCATTAACTATGCATGGTTTGTATTACAGGCAATATCATCTCTTGTGGATTGTACTTGTCACCTCTGTAAGCGTTTATACCTCATTGTTTCTATCAACTTTTGATTGAAATTTGCAATTACTTAAACGATTGTATCTCGTTTTGATTGTGGTACTCTCATATTCACATTTACAGGCCGACGTTTATACAGATCATAAAAAATAAGGATGTAGAGCAATTTTCTCCAGTCCCCTACCTGGCAACGTTGGTCCAATGCATGCTTTGGTTTTTCTATGGCCTCCCCTTCGTCCACCCCGACAGCCTTCTCATCGTCACCATCAATGTTATTGGTTTAGTTTTTGAGACCATATACCTCTCCATCTTCTTCATGTATGCTACGCGCGAAGGCAGAGTAAGTATAGCATGCGTGCCTTAATGTATTCTTTTTCAGTTCATTGTGTTTGTGCCTCTTAAACTTTTCCCTAACTAGTCTACATATATATAAATTATGGAATTTAGTTGAAGGTGCTCAAGATATTAGCAATGGAGATTGTCTTCATGGTGGTCGTAGTAACTTTGGTGCTCCTGTTGATCCACACAACCACTAAGAGATCCTTAGTTGTGGGTATCCTCTGTATCATATTTGGAACTTGCATGTATGCCTCTCCTCTTATAGTGATGGTAAGAACATCCTGATGATACATACATGAAGCCCTCATTATAAATATACTTTGTGGATTTCTATCATGTTTATACATATTATATCTAATCTTTGGATTTGTTATCGATCGTACGTGTTGTAGAAACTTGTGATTCAGACAAAAAGCGTGGAATACATGCCCTTCACACTCTCTCTTGTCAGCTTCATTAATGCAGTTTGCTGGACCACCTATGGTCTCCTCCCCTTCGACGTCAACGTTCTCGTGAGTATCTATCTATATGTGCACTTGAAATACTAGTTAATCTACTGATGTTTTCCTCACTTGACAGGTTCCAAATGGTTTGGGAGTCATTTTTGCCTTTGCCCAGCTGGTTCTCTATGCTTGTTACTATAAATCCACACCCAAAAGGGAAGACAACGCTGAGATCGAGCTATCTGTTTAACACTTAAAGCTTCCACAAATTTTCTAAAGATTCAAAATTCTTACTTAGCCGACCCCATCTAGATGACTCGGTTTAACCGACCCTGTCTAGTGAGATAAACTTACTAGATGTAAGTTTTGATTGTTGTTTCTAGATTGTTGCATCCCGCTTTTGGCAGTGGAGATGTGTTCGCTTTTGGTTTGCGATTTGTTGTCTCTGAACTGACGCCGACCACAACGTTGCAATTCAGAGGCCATTTGAGCTGTAAAAGTATGCTTTATCATGTTTCTAATTGAATGAATAGTTCATGATGTTTTCATAAAATTATCCTTGACTGGTAATCAAATTATAACAAAGATTATCAACTCAAATCCGAGACATTTCACAAGCAAGCATAAATTAGAAGCTCATAGTTTCAAATTGCAAACACAAACAGCCGCATTAATAGCGAACATTAACTGCAACGGGGAGTACATGAATTCATGAAGGTTTCACAAGATTCCCAGATAACATTTTTTAAGATGACAAACATATTCATCCATAGGGAATAGATTTATTTTCAGAGAAAAGGACGTGAACCGACTGTCCGGCTTTGGGAGTTTTATTTTCACTGATATTGGCTCGCTAGCTTTCCTTCCTTGACAATGTAGTTTTGGGCTGGGAAGTCTTGTCCCTTGAAGTACCTATCCAGCATGTCCTTAGTTCCAGCTGCGTATCTTAGCTGCAAAGTAAATTTAGTATCAGTATCGCATAGGAGTAATGGACAGATTCAAGTGGCGAGACAAAAACTTACTTGACCGTCAATAGTAGTGCCAGAAATATGGGGTGTCATGGCATGGTTTGGCATGTACCTCCATGGATGATCCTTGGGAGCTGGCTGTGGATTCCAAACATCGCCGCTGTAACCTGAATGATCATAGGAAGTTTTAAATACAAGTACTCTTTTAACCACAAGATTTCCAAATATGTCTATCCAGTTAAGTATTCACAGTTATCTAATTTACCAACTCACAGCTTATCCTATCAATGTTATTTTCATCACATTTACATAGTAGGATTTTCTATCCATTAGCTTAAATAATTAGTTCTTGCATCAGCTCGGCTCGGTTGGTATTTCCCCAGCTCGAGTTAGATTCAAGCTTTAATTATTAAGCACGATATCCTGCGCACCACAGTGCGCGAATGCGCGTGCGTAGGATATCAGCCACATTTTTAATTTTTTTTTTAATTTTAATTAAAAAATTGATATTTCTCTAAATATAAATCCTAAATACATTATTATATTCCATAAATTATAACCGAATTAGAAAGCCTAAATCCCATAAGTAAAACTTTAATTTTTTTTTTAACTCTTTACCCATAGGGTTCAAGCTTCTCAATTAGTTTATAATGTTGAAGTGGTAAAATTTTAAAATTTTACCTCTAGAGTTCAGGCTTCCTAATTGGGTTATAGTATTAAGTTAAAAAAAATAAAAACGAAAAAAAAATTTAAACGTTTACGGGGTATAGTAATATATTTACAATTTATATTTTAAAAAAATATTAATTTTTTAAATCAAAATTAAAAAAATTAAAAAAAATAAAACACAGCTGATATCCTGTGCGCGGACAGTCACGCACTGTGCGGCGTGTAGGATATCAGCATTATATATATATATATATATATTAACAAGCCTCTTGACAACTATGTTCAATAGCCTCTTAATGAACATGTTCACAAACCTCTAAATGAACATGTTTGTGAACTCATGAATCAAATATTGTTAAGCTCGAGCTCGGCTCAATAAAGTTTTCGAGCTTGAAATCAAGCTCGAGCCAAGCTTGTTAACTTAATCAAACAATTTTTTTTTTTTTTTGAACCAAGACCTGAATAGCTCGCGAGTGGCCTGGCTCATTTACACCCTTAAATGAAGGCTATAAACTCACAAGTTTAATGATTAACATACCAGCAATGTGCCCACTGGAACAAGCATCTGCTACTGCTTGAGTGTCCATGATTGCACCACGAGCATTATTCACAATAAGGACTCCTTTCTTCAGCTTTCCGATTCTTTCCTTGTTAAACAATCCTCTGCAGTAAACAATGCAAAAATATATTATTGGATTACAATCAAATAAAAGTAGTTCATGACTGCAGTGACAATGACACACTTCAACTGATATTATCCTTTTTCTTTTACGACCACACATGCAAGTCCAAAAAATGTGCAATGGAATTTACATCTGGCTACAAAAAAAAAGGCATCTGAAATATATCAAGTGTCATTTTGCACATCCAGGTGATACTTTAGAAAATATATCAAGTTTCATGTTGCACCACCAGGTGACACTTAAGAAAATATATCAAGTTTTATTTTGCACTTCCAGGTGATTCCATCTTCCACAAGTTACGAGTAAAATTCAGTAGAAAGAATTTGTGTCCACAAAAGTAGCGACTTCTAGGAAATTTCTTTCAGCATCTCAGTACTTGTCAACTTGTTTTGGCACTTTGATCTCTCCTTAAGAGAAGGCAAGTTATGCAAAATGGCCATGCATCTAAGGATGATATAACTTAATCTGTTCAATTACCAATAGATAAACTATACTGATCAACTTCATGGATTTCTTTTCTGTACAACTAAGAAAGTAGACCAATAAACAATGCAACAGACCTGGTTTTCTCTGTAAGAGGAGTGTTTATAACAATAACGTCGCACTTGGGGAGCATTTTATCAAGATCTTCCTCAAACTTAGCCCCGATCTCTTTCTCTAACTCAGGTTCCATCTGGAGGCGGTCATGATAGAGCAAGTTGCAGTTGAATGGCTTCAAACGCTGGAGCAGAAGCTTCCCTATGCGGCCAGCACCAACAGTTCCAACAGTCTTGCCTTCAAGATCATAAGCCCTGTAGGCAATAGCTGCAACATTCCAGTCACCATTAATCACCTGATGATATCCAGGTAAGAAGTTCCGAACAAGGATGAGGATTCGCATCAGCTCGTCCTCTGCAACAGAGACTGTATTGCTCCCAGTGACTTCTGCAACTGTCAATCCAGCTGCAGCTGCAGCTTTCAGATCAATGTGATCTGAGCCGATTCCAGCAGTGAGGAGAAGTTGCAAGTTTTTGGCCTTCTTTATCCTCTCTTCAGTAACATATGCCGGATGAAATGGGGTCGTAATAAGAACATGCATATCAGGAATATGTTTCTCAAGTTCTAGCATGAAAAACGAAGAACAAATTAGCATAGAAACAAATGCAAAAGTCAATTCCTTTATAAATTTAGTAATCAAGATAAACAGAAAAAAAATCACTAGCATAGAAATACTTAAGGAATTCATCTTTTAATAGTTTCACAAAGTTCAACATCATGAAACCAGAGAAACAGTAACCAGCGTGACTAAGAAATATTACTTTGTTTCTTTCTAAATAAAAAAACCACTTAAGAGGGCAAATTTTCAAAAGAAATTTGCTCAACTGTAATTCCCAGAACAAACATACCATAGAGCTGAACACAAAAGAATTTAATCTTGTCAAATGTTTGAAGGAACAGCAAATCTATATTAATTAGTTAGAGAATTTTATTAAACTATCCTACAAATTTAGAGCTACACCATTAGATGTGGACATATAATAATAGAAAAGGAAGTGAGTGGAACTTCAAAATCCAACCAGTTTTACCGGAAGTCAATATCACAGTTACTTGACATTTAAAACATTATTGCTTACTTTATAAAAAAATACTAAATTTTTAATGACATAACACAAAAGAATTTATTGAATCTATGGAGCTAAATTCCAATGCCTACACTTCTATGTTTGAAACAAAAGTGTCAAATAGATTTCTAAAGAACATGGTGGCTCCAGATTCTGCAAAAAAGAAATACGAGAATAGTTTCTCAAAAGTAACAACCACAATTCGGGCCTTCTTTATCGTCCGTGACAATATATTGGTGGCCTTGAGATTCTAGCCAATCCCGGATGCCTAAGGATCCTTCCACACAACCAATAAACTTGGGATTCATTGACGCATACTCGTTGGCTTTATAGAATACTCCGACTATCTTCTTGCTCCCAGTAGAAGCCTGCATGTTGATCACAAGCCAAAAATCTTCTTTAAAACGTGTACACCCTTTTTAAACAGAATAGTTGTTCAAAAGCAACCCGATAACAATTGCTAGTAGACTGTAGATACCAAAGTCTGAGTTAAAGCGCGTTCAATAGGTTCCAAACTCAGTATCCTGGAGGTCATAGAGCCATTTTAGTTTTTTTTTTTCTCACTTTCGTAGATCATACAAACAACAAGACCTGGAGATCATAGAACCTTTTTTTCTCTCACTTTCCTAGATCATACAAACAACGAGACCGGAGTCCAAACAAAGAAAAACAGGGGGTAAAAAAACAAGAGGCCAAAAAAATACTCCAGTATTTGATGAAACTCAGCCATGGATCGAAGTAAATCACACACAAGAATAAAAAATTAGGTAAATCGAGAAAGCAATCATTAAATATCAAAAGATGAACTCGTTATATGTAGTTGTAAAGCTGTAATTTTGCAGATCTTGCTTAAAATTGAGCACATATTAGCCGCAAACAATTTCCACCCCACGCTCCTCCGTGGAGGGCGGATCCCCAAATTAGCACTATTTAACACTCACACTGACCACGTAAAAGCATCAAAGCACCATGGTCTCTCCAGATTGCACAAACAAAACAAAGAAAAACAAAGAGAAGCTTACGAGCCCACTCAAAACAAACTCCACAAGAATTTTTACACAAAGCGATCGAAAAACAAGGAAACAAGATTACATGGAGCATCCTAGCGAAAGGCGACGCATCCGGAACCCTCGATCCCAGGGATCTCATCGCATGCCTCGCCGCCCTCAGCATCGCCATAACCCTAATCAAATCGAGGAATCAGAAACTAAATTGAAGGAAACGAAAAGCATTTAAAAGCTGATTCCACCCTCAGATCGACGGGACCCCGGGACGGACGAGTGTCCCACTGACGACGCGAGCGGTTCTGTAACAATGGCAACAATGAAGGATCGTATGTCGGGCCCTATCCATCAAAGAGAACTATAGGAACTTTCATTGGACGATAAGAAAGGCCCAACGGCATCCTACTATTATAAGTGGCAAAAATGCTGCTTCTTGATTAGGAATAAACAGGAATATCCACGACAGCTGGAATTAGAACATGCAGAGCGGACCCACGTAAGAGGCGCAGCGATGCCGTTACGAGCCGGGACGCGCAAATCAAATCCTTAGTCTCATTGTTTTTTTTTTTTCATGTCCACTGTCCATCGGACGGTGCATATTAAGATCCCGATGTATATTTATATCCTTATGATATATGTCATATAATTTAGATCTGATCCTTCCAACCCTGACTGACTGATCGGTAAAGCAGTCCACTTCAACGGGGGAGTGGCGTCAGTTGCATCTCCGTTAATTTGTCTCACATCGAAATCGGATCGGATCAGACCGTTTGAGTTCCAAGAAAACCCGATTCTTATCCGATTTAATTCGGTTAAAAAAATTAAATTTCTAAATTCCTATCCAATTTTTTTGAGATGGGATCCTCAATCCATAATTATTGATCTATTCTGGTCCAGTACATAATAATGGATAAAAATAGATTAAGAATTATGGATTAGAAAATTCTAACTGATTTTTTTCGGCCCTTTAATACGAATTGGGAATTTGGAATCCAATAAATTTAGGAGGAAATGATTTGCAATTATGGATTGAAAAAGGTCGTCACATCTTATCCGACTAAAGATAAGGATCGCATAGGCGAGACTTAGAAAACGACGCACAGCTATGGGCGCCCCAGATCATTTATAGATCAGAATAATAATTCATAAAGAAAGCGATGTTATTTTTTTTTATTAATCTTTTTTGTATTAACTGATGCATATAATTTGTAGGTATTTGTTTACCCAACAACGTTGCCTTTGTCCAAATTTAAGAATCACCTTGGACATTGGAAATAAATGGCTTTGGACTTTAAAATCAATATTTGAAAAAGTATCGATATTCACCACTTTATAAAAAGTATATGACTCATATGTCACATGCACATTATATTAATATATTTATTCTCTCATATTTATTTTAATATTAACATTCATTAATTGTGCATAGATATTATGTTAACATATTTATTTCCTCGTATTTATTTTAATATTAAAATTTATTATTTATGGGTTCAATCATTTATTCATCTTTATTTTATTTTAATATTAAATAAAATAATTTTAATTTTATTTACACAATTAAAATAATTATTATTTTATAATAATATTATTATTATTTATCTATTAAAAATACACTATAAATTTAATTTTTTATATCTGCTTTGTGTATTAGTTTTAATATTAATTATATGTTATAACTCTCAATGAACTCTACTAATGTAAATGCTCTTAAACCAATCGAAAGTGAAAAAGAGATTTAAGCCCTCCAACTCATTTAAAGTTTCACATCAATTAAGATATGCGTCGGTCTTTCAGGTGTAAATTAAAGTTCAATCTTATATTATGATTGTTGGACTGTCATCAATTGATTTATGCAGGAATATTATTGTCAATAGGTCTGGAATTGATTTCCTACGAATACGAAATACTCTGTTAGTTGTTTCAATATCTCCTTATGTATATTATTATTATTTGACAATGTTCATGATTTTCCATATAATAAAGGGTCACTTAAAGGGACATTGTGGTCCTAAAAAAATATGGATCCCAACCGGAGATATTTGCTCTAACCATGAATTGAAGTTAGACCACATGCTTAAGCTGGTGGAAGGTTCGAGCTTTGACTCAAAATCCAATTAAGCATAAGATTCTATTCGTATTTTATAATCACATTTTCAGATTTATTCGAATAGCTAATAAGAAAACATCATAAGAAAAATTAAATACTTTCATTATAAAAAATTAAGTATATTGTCAAATATACTGTACTACAGTGTAATGTAAGTGATGGAATTAACTTCCTGAACATTGAGAAATTTTTGATAAGGTCGATTTGGTCACTAAGATTAATCAAATAGTTAAATACCTAGATAATAAAAAAAATACATTGTTAAATGAATATAATATTTCTAATTTTAATGGTCTTTCCAATACAGAAGTGTGGAGTTCACTAAATAAATATAAAATTATATTTTGAAGAATAAACGATTGTCAAATAATATATAGGGGCTTTATTATAATTGTATTAAAAAAAATTAAGGTATTTTTCAGAAATTTTATCTTTTAAAAATTGTTTATATATTTTGGAAAAGAAATTAGCCTTTAATGTTTTTTTTTGGATTTACAATGACGTGGCAGTTAAATAGACGTCCGTTTTAAAGTTTCGTACGTAAAATGCTGTACGAAATCCGAAACGCGCGCTGTTTTTATAGATGTAATATAGTGGCTGGTTAGTCCCAAACGCCTCTTATCCGACGAAAGAGAGGATAAGCATTGAAAATGAAGGAGGCCATGTCTGCCGCGAACCCATGGGCCGCGACGGCGGTGGCGCCACCTTCGAGGCCTCTCCGCTTAGCGCGTCTCGACCAGACGTCGAGGGAGGCGCGCCACCTTAGCCTCGCTGCTCCGTCGACCCGCCGGCCTGCCTTGAGAAGCGACCGTTGCCCTCCCGCCCTATCTTGCCTTCGCGGCGACTCCGTTCCCCCCACCAACACTGGAAGCGGGGGAATCCACCACAATTGGGACTGGAATCGTTGGAGCCAGCATTTCTCCAAGATCGATCAGGCGGAAAGCTTCTCATCCCTTCTCAAGGTGAGCGCAGTTCGCGATCGTCCCTTCTATTCCTGAAGTTATCCATTTTGATGGTGTTTTATTTCTCTGCCGATTATTTTTCTAAAGTCGTGCTCTTAGTTTCCCTTCGATTTCACCTCAGATTGTGATTGAAATTGTTCTGCTACAACACCTGCGATTATGTAATTAAGCTAATTCACAAATTTCACCGAAGGAAAAAAAATCATTTATAAGGCCTAAACGTGAGAATGCACGTTTTAATTTTGTTTTGATGCATAGATGCAGCGGTGCTGAAAGTAAAAAACATGTTGTTAGCCATAGAAAATTTTTGGAATGTACAGATTTTTGCCTCACAATGCCTGGTTCGAGGATATGCCTTATAATTTTGGTTAGACGTAATGAGATGATAGGCATAGAAAAGGGCAAGACATGTTATCAACGATATAGAAGTTTTCTTGAATATACATAAGACTTAAAGATCTCTACTTTGCGAGCCAAAGGCTGGGTTTCAAGCTCTTATGATATGAAACAACATTTTCTTGATTTTATTTTAGGGTGAATGTCCTAACTCCTTAGAAAAATCTTAGTGGACAACAATGTGCTTATTAGCTCAAAAAATTTACATCCTGAATTTTAAAATTTTGTAATTTTGTTTCCTTGATAGGGTGTTGTTGTGATGATTCAAAGAAATCCTGAAAAACTGTACCCAGATTTTCATAGTAGTTAGCAGAAAGAGAAAGGAGAAGGCTTCATTTATACTTGTTTTTTGTAATTGTGATGAGATTAAAAAAACATGGGAAAGCATATAAGAAAAGTTGAGTTCTGTGTCTTCCGCCCGACAATTTTTTTTTTTCTTTTTTGTGACGAGACTTTCTGAATCAGACACTAGCCTTGCTCTATAACTTATTGGCTAATTAAAATTACCTGGTACAATCTATTTAATTCAAAGGATCTTTGTATTTTACTTTTCCTTCCATCATTCTAATGAATATATGTCTTGCCTCAATAAAATTTTGGTTGATTGCTAAATCTAGCACGAACTTCTAATGATTTAACAAATCTAGCATGAATTTTAATCCTCATAAATCTGTGCACACTGTTAATTTTATAACTAATCTAACACATGTTAATTTAACACATAATATTTGTAAATAAAATGTTAATATATTACTTATTTGGTTGTTAAAGAAAAACTATAAATCTAAATTAAATAAATTAATATATTAATGTTTTTTATTTAAAATTTTTTGTAAAAATGTTATGCAACATGTTAAACTAAGATATGTTAGATTTGTTACAAAATTGAAAGTATGCGTTTAAATTTACTTAAATTAAGAGTTTGTGCTAGATTTAACATTGATCACGTAAATTTTATGTCTCAAAGCTGTGCATGGAGAATAACTCAGGGCATCAAACATTTGTTCCCATCTGCAAAATATTTAGAAAGAGCTGAAAATTCTTAATGTTCTAATATATAGATGGGTCTAAAATGATTTGTGTATTTTTTTTATTTATTTATTTTTAGTTTCAACTCGAAGAAGCTATCGAGAGGGAAGATTTTCTAGAAGCGGCCAAGTTGAAAATGGCTATTGAAGAGGCAACAGCAAATGACACTGTTGCACAAGTTATATCTGAGTTGAAGGTCAGAACCTCTTTTCTTATAGTATCAGCTGCTTATTGAAGAGAATCTAAAGTTGTCCTAATTGTTTCATCATATGCAGTATGCTATAGCAGAAGAACGTTATCATGATGCATCAAGATTATCTATTCTCGCTGGAAGTGGGATGGTATTTCCTGGTTGTATGAAATTTTGGTTCTACATCATGAGTATACTTTATCTAGTCTTCTATCCCTTTCTGAATTTATCACTTTGTTGTTTCCTTGAAAGTTCTTCTAAACTACATATGAATAAATGATCATGTATTGTTTATTATTACATCTCTTTGTCTAAGGTTGCTTAAAACAAGTTTTAGATAATGTAGTTTGTACAAAAACCTTTCTCTTCTGGCGGTCAATAACTTTTATGTAGTATTATAGCTTTATGGAAATAGATGTTGAAGGAGAAGGATGGCAATGGCAGTCAGAAGCAAAAAAAGTGATATAGGAGTAAGGAAAGCAACAAATCAAAATTCAAACTAAAGCAAAGGAACACAAACAAAATGGTGAAAGTCTAAAAGTTGATTGACAGAGCAAAGAAATCAATGCTAATAACATTAACAAGATGAGTAGCAGTGACAACAAACTGTAGAAGAGAGAAGAGAAAGCAAAATAAAACCTAGGAGGAAGAAAAGGTAGCAAAGCTAGTGTTAAGAAGAGCAAAAACAAAATGTGACATTATAAGAAGAGGAGGATATTAATGAGTAATGTACGGGAACTCCGCCCATGACGACCACTGATGGCCGGTCCCAAGCTCGGATAAAGGAGGAGGGTTGCGTTAGGTTGCCAGCCAGCGTTAAAACTATGACAAATATTCAATGAATGGATCCATT
>JBAMIB010131763.1:0-25124 GCA_037177415.1 Kaempferia rotunda
TTCGGGTGGGTTCGGGTTGATGGGTGACCTGATTCTTAAATCAGGTCAACCCGGGTCAACCCAAACCCAACCCAACCTAAAACAAAATTTCGGGTCAGATTTCGGGTTCAACCCAATATGACCCAACTCTAAAACTCCCAACCCTAATTCAATATTTTTCATGTCGACTCGGATTGGGTCGTCGGATCGAGTTAAATATTGACACCCCTACCTGGATGAGCCTCCAAGGATCCCCACGGATTGAACCCAATCGCCTCCGCCTCCGCCAATTTAAAGACCCGTCCCATCTTCGCCTTACGCCATTCTCCCTCTCTTGCCTTCTCCTTGCCCACGCGATCCAGTTCTTTCTCCCTCGCTGGCCCTTCTTCTTCCTCCGTGGGGGAAAGCCGAACCCCCTTGACATCGATCGACGCGGTCAAACCCTAGAAACCGCCCGACTCAGCGGCAACGTCCCCGTGTCCCCTTCCGTCGCTGGAACCGTTTTAGGGTTCTATTTTGAGGCTCGGTGCGTACCACCCATGGCCACCGAAGACGGTGGTGGGATGGCCGAAGGTTTTGAGGCTTCAGTTGAGGGACGGGATGCCCTGCCCGAATCCCGTGTTGCGGTGGCCAGAGATTCTCTTCGGGCTCTCGAGTAAGATGTCGCTTTTTCCCCATATGTTTATTTTTTGTCCACGATACTCTGTGAATGTCTATAATCGGATTTCGGTTTGAAGCCGTGAGTTAATGATTAATTTGTTGGAAAAACTTCAGGGATTGCTACCAAAATCTGGTTTTCATGATAGAAAAAGATATTACTTTTGAACCCTTTCATACCTATTTATCCCCTAAAATAACGTCTTGATGTGATGCATATGGGTAGTTTTACTTGGTGTTTCCCTGTCCTAACAACCTAAGTTTTGCTCTAAAGTTACATTCAAGAAGTTTAGATCCATTTATTTTGATACACACACACACACACACACACAAACGCCATGTCGAGTTATATTTGCTGTGTTGCTGATCATGGGAGAATATTGGATTTGTCAACTTAAACATTTTCACAATTTGCCCAAATTTTCTACATTCTATTTATCTAGTTTTTTTAGTAAAATGGAATTATTTGAGGTGAATTTAGTGGCAATGTCTTGGAAGGAAAGTCCTGGTGCATTAGCCCTATCTAGACCTTGTCTTAATGAGGTTCTGATTCATAGGTTCAATAACAAGAATAACAACCCGTGAGTTCTAACTAATGGGATTCTACATGAATCTTGTATCCTGAATCTGTGGCTATATGCTTTTATATAATTCAAATTTAACTGCTCAAGTGATAATATATTGTTGGGACCTTAGTTAAGCCAAATTCTGTTCCAGGTATGTTTCTTGGGTTGCTCAAGAGTTTATTTTACTTGTTGAATACATTGCTGGTTGACCATGTGACTGATTTAGTAAGGCTATACTGGTTTCAAGAAAACTTTCCAAGTTTCCTTGATGTTTGTCAATCAATTAATTAATTGCTTGTATTGAAGTTGATGCAATTGACAATACTATTGTGGTTTGTTTAGCATGTCGAGTCTTGATATTTGATTTTCCGGCCAATGAATGTGCTGCCATTGCAACAAGAGTGGTATTGCAATTATCGTACTTTGTTTGTCTTTCAATTTGACGTTTTGAAGAAATAGCAATTTACTATTTGAATTCTCAATTCAATTTTCTTACTCTTTTAGGCACTAACAAGTTAGTTGAATTTGACAGGTTGTTGAAGGATCTAGGTTCCAAAGTGTCAGAAGAGTTAATTGTTCTGATGCCAAACCTGTTGACAACTTTGAGACACCCAGATTTGTTTGTTGTTAAACAGTCAATTTCTTGTGGGACGGCTTTGTTTGGTGCTGTTTTAGAAGAAATTGCACTCCAGGTGCTATTTGTAGAACAATTATACTATTACTAGAATCTTACAAAATTGTTCATGTAAATTTGAACCATCTTTGTTGTTTTGGTAATAAAACATTTGATTATTAGATGTTCACTCCTTTTCTAATTTTATGCTTCCATACAGTATGTGTTTGCTACCACATTTGTGATGAGATTATTTGTCTTGGAATTTAACTGAGGAAAGATTGGTTGACCATCAAGTCTATGTGAGTGTTACATTTTAAAAAGATATATTGCCATATCTCAACCACGACTCTTACAAGCAGTTTCAAGCGGTAGGCGTTTGCCCCACTACATAGTGTCAAGGTGGAGACCTAGGCGATCCTTATTTAAAATAATTTTAAAATAAAATAGATTGATATAATGAAGTGGATTAGTCAATCAAAATCAAAATATGTTTACAATGACAAGTAAACAACGCTAATAAGTGAACGCATAACAACGAAACATATAATATTTCACATGGCTATGAACATAGCAACACGATCATATAAGTATATAACAATGTATATCCAATCAAACAAGTTATCATAAATGTAAAATCATGAACGTAATTTCATAATTCTATATTGGCACAATGCAAGAAAACATATAACAATATGACATAATAATCAAGAAAGTTAAATTAGTGTGGTGCTATAATATGATAACGAGTGCCATGAATCTTTATCACAATCTAAGTCTAGTCTCTCTAAGTGGAGAAAAACTATCAGAAAAGTTAAATAAACTTAATGAACCCTCTTAAACTTCGTCTTTGGACTGCTTAGACTACTTTTTCGAACAACTGCTTAAAGGGGACTGCTTGTTCACTAGGCAAAGTTGTTCCCTACCACTTAGATGGATCTTTAGAATCATAATTTACAATCATGATTTAGACATTATTATTGAAACAATGTTGTTGCTACTTGACATATTTCTATATTCATTCTGCACCAAATTTTTTGACCACTAAAAACTGATGTTTTATCATGCCAATCCCACTAATCTTTTTGGTTTTCCCTTTTCATGCTTTTATGGTGCCATTGCAAGTCGTCATAAGAGAAGTGAAATTGTGATTCTACAACTTATCCTATATACAACTTCAAAATGATTACACAATCGTCTAATATTGATAGTCATTTACTGAGGGATTCTCCTAAATGATGTTGAGCATGAAAATCAATACATTTTGTCATTGAATACATGCACTACAAGTTAGTTAAGGTTTCATAATGTTGTTGATTTTGTCATTGAGCTTGTTATAAGATAAAACTATTTCCTAATATTAGTCGATGGTTGCATCACCGGAAGAATCAGGGTTACACTTTAATTCATGAGGATAACAGTGAGGAGGGAGGGCATTAAATATAAATCTAGCATGCCTGCACTTCAAATCAGTGGCTTTGCCTGCGTGTAATTCTCCTTACACTTGATGTAGTGTTTTGCAATTTCCTGAATCCACAAAATGCAGTAGTAATTCAATCTCTCAATAAATTTATATCTTCATGCAATTTGGAATTCAGATTCAAAAGAAAATTGAGGTCCTCTAGTTTTGTTGACTGGACAATTAAAAAGTATTGTTGTTGTTTGTTCCATGATTATAATTTTCTGTTGATCTATGCTTTTAGGTTTTATCACTTTAACTGCTTAATGCTTATGTTTTAGTTTTGTTACTGAATGTACAAAAATTGAAGCTTTGCTCTCACACACCTAGAACATACCAGTTCCTTGATCTATGTGCAGATCCTATAATTTGGGGCTGTCTTTTCTAATATGGAAGTTCTGTGCTTATTTACATATTCTGCAATCTCAATTTAGATTCCATTAGTTCAGTCATAAGAAACTATTTTTAATGGTTTGAAATCAGCTTCTTGGATCCTTCTTGACTGTTAAATTTCTTCATGATTGTACTAGATTATTAACCTTTGAAAGTGTTGAACCTCTTACTACTATGAGATAAAGCCTGGAATACGTGGCATTTGTTTTTTCATCTTATTTTCTTTTTAAATTGAATAAGTGCTTCTGTGCCATGAAAAAATATCAAGCATACTCTAATCATTGTGTATTCTTGTTATTATGGTAAAAGGTTTGTGTTATAACTTCATCAAGCTATTTAGTGCAAGAGTTCTTATTTTTTCTGTCTAGAATATATGTAATGTCGGACTTAGGCCAGTCTAAGTCACTGTATCACGCACAAGGGCGAGTGTCAACAACACAATGTATAGATTTGTTTCCTTAACTGCTTGAACTTTTGAGCATAATGCAGGGTATATAGAAAGATACTCGAATTAATAACCTTATTGTTCTTCAAAGTTGTCTTCCTGATTGAAAGGAGAAACATCTTCGTGTTGTTGATGTTGGTGTAGGTTACTTAGTAGAATGCCTTTGTCAATATTTGGAACTTAAGTTGAAAGTAATCTGTTTATCTAGTTTCTTATGACAGTAGTCACTGTTTTAAGACCTGGAAGTTTCAGCAATGGTGAACCAGCTGTAGGTTAAAGTCTATGATTTTGTGTGGAAAAGGATAGTTGATACCGAGCAGTTTCTGATAATACATTTCTTTTCAATGGAATACCAAATATTGTGTCATCAAATAGCTAGTGATGTAATTCCTTTGTTAACCAATGTTGTTATGACTTTTTATTTACTTAAACCAAATCTGGAGTAAGTATATCTATTCTTGAGACGAACATTGATTACAAGCTGAAATTGTCATGATCTAAAATGTCCCTGTTTGAGCCACATAAATGATCATGTAAGCAAATTGACCCCATATAGATAGGCAATTGAAACATGTAGTTTAAAATTTACTTGGTTGTTCTTAACACAAATTTAACTAAACCAAATTAACTTTAAAACTGGAGCTACCTTATTAAGTAGTTTTTAACTTGTAAGCTAACTTAAAGTAATTTTGTAACAGGCAAATACTTTTAGATATCGATACAAATATTTTTTTAATATTCTAATGTTGACTGCATATGCCTTTGCATATTGTGCATGTGCTATGTGGTGGGTCAACCACATACTGCTTCATATAATGTTCTTTTGTGAGTCGATGACTATTTTATTTCCATGATCAACACATATAACATGACTTCTTCCCTAGTACATCTACCTTTTTGATATTTATTAAATATTTCTGTTTATTCTGTGTTTTTGGTTGCAATTGTTAAATTCCTATTGGTGTTGCAAGGAATGAAACTGAGTCTAGTCATACTGTGCGGTTATATTGCTTCTTCAATATGGATTATTGACTACTACTTCAACTATGTGCCAATTCGTAACTTTCTGGCTCTTAAATCATTTTATATGTACAAGGTGGTATAAATTTCTTGTGTTTGTAGTATGTCAGTATGGAGTAACTTACATTGGCTGTTTAGGTTACCATTCATTGTATTTGGCAAGTGTGATTTACATCTACCCACTAGCATTTGATTGGCTTACAGAATTGTGTTATTGGTACATGGCAGACATTGCTCTAGCATAGAAATGGATTGTGACTATTACCTATCTTGTAGATGTGCTTTTATTTAGTTTTTCAATCCTTGATATCAGGAACAAATGACCAGATGCACTCAGTTGCACAAAGTCGATGCCTATAACAAAATACAACAACAATAAACGGGGAGTCCCAAGTATTTAGGGTCTTGCTTGAAGTCTATGTGAGACTTTTGCTGGCGATATCTAGTACTGGCCTGGCTTTAGGACGATTATAGTGAATAAACATGTCAATGTTTATGAGATTGTTGACATAGTTTTACAATGTTCATGAGATTGTTGACATAGTTTTACATTTAGAGGCTAATGCATCCCTTCACCTTTTCCATTCATGCTGAAGGTTGACAGTAACAGTGTTGAATATGTTGCTAGAGTGTATATTTATTAGCTGTTACCTTCTCATCGTCTTGCACTTATGGCATAATGTTATTCAACATATCAATTTTAACTAAAGGCATTCATATCAACTACTGGAACAATCTTTTGCACCATTTGATTGTACAATGGTTAATGGTAAAAGTTTTTTCTTTTTTATTATTCTTTTGTTTTTAATTGTTTTTTGAGTATTTGAGAACATCATTTACCAATTTTTGGTGGCTTTTGCTAGTTTTCGTCTTCTTTCCCTGCTCTATTGCAATTTATGATACATTTTTTAGTTTGTTTTTTTTATTTCCTTATTCATACTTTTATCATTGACACTGTTTCACTACTTTGCAGTTACATGGTTCTGGTAAAATTGAGCATTGGCTTGAAGAGCTATGGTCTTGGATGGTCAAATTCAAGGAGTCAGTCTCTGCAATTTTGATGGAGGTATCCTTCTATTTCTTAACTCCTCTGAGCTTATTCTTTTGAATTGTGGAAGTCGATGTTCTGTCGTAATACTTGGCAATTTCCTTTTAATTCAATTTAGATGCACATGTTTACTAGCATCTTGATTTTTAAGATCATGTGAGTTTTCATTGAACTTAATTAATTCTGCTTCATCAAAGAATATGTGTTACATTGCCTAATGCACCAATGAATTTGATACTTGGAATTAATACTCTTGCTATTTTCCTTTTTCCCCCATTCTTTCTTCTTTCCTTTTCGTGTGATAATATCCTACTGGAATTTCTTTTGATTGACACTTTTTGGTCATTTTTCTTGTAGCCTGGATCTATTGGAATCAAGATGCCTGCTCTAAAATTTATAGAAGCTTGTATTTTGTATTTTACACCTTGTGAGGATAATGGAGCATCTTCTACTGAAGGTACAGTTCTAACTTGTCAGATTCTGCATTCATCTACAATCCATTTCCAGCTTTACTTGCTTCTCTTTGTAAACAAATTCATGAGGAAATCTGTAATGTTTGGAACTGATATAAGGATATTCTTTCAATATGTTTCTCAGGAAAATTCATGAGATTTAATGTTTCACATTTGTCAAGCAATAATTCAATTCTCAATCCAGCTGTTCTGGAAATTGAAGCAGATAGAGCTCTTGACTTTCTTCTTGATGTTTTGCTGTCGGCTAATACCTTCTGTGGTTCTTTTGTCATTGGTGTAATTAACATGTAAGAGTTATATCAGTATTGTATCTACACTGCCTTATGTTTAGACTGACTGCTGTCATGAATGATATTTTCAACTCCTGCAAAAATTATATTTCATTCTGTTTATGGAATTTGTATATTGATGTGACAAGACATACTCATGTTTGCTGGCAGTAAGTGTTTGTTGCTCATCTAGATTTTGATTTCAATTATTCTTTTTGTCCTTTTGATGCGAGTACATTTATGCTCGAAGGATAATCTAGTTTTGAGTGAATGCTGAGTAAGTAGATAGACAACATAATACTTTAGAAAATTATATTATGGACAGCTGTGATGGATAATCGGTTTGCGCTGAAGGATGAAAGATTAAGATGTAGTGTATTCCTTCTGCAAAGATATCGTTTAGTAATGTTGTAACTCGAGATATCTGGCTTGACTTTCTGTATTGAATGAGTTTGCATTTACTTAAAGAGAACAGATCATGAATTTTTTTGATAACGTATAAACCATTTATTTTTAATGTTCTTTGAATACCTGATTTATCAAACTGGTTGTATGCATGGTTTGAAATTTCATACCGTGCCGACCGAAATAATTGAATCAATTACCACAATTTTATACTACTTGGCACAGACAATGTCTCCTGTGTCATTATGTCAATCAATATTGTTTCATGTCAATACTTCACACCCCTTGACATGTTGAAACGTAGATTTAAATGAATTGAAATAATATTCTTATATATTTTTTAAACTTATTTCTATATAAGATAATGCCAAAATGTTCCACTTCAGAACATAGAGTTTGAATTTAAGAATATAGTTGTCTTGTCTTCTTTTTCCTTATCTCTTTCCTCCTTCCACATCTAATTTTCTACCGGCACCATATATTGAAACTTTGCTATGATATTAAAACAGTATGTTCCTCGTTCCAATTAAAGACCGAAATTTTGACATGGTTCGAGATTTTGAGCCTTGGTTGTATGAACCATGTGATTCATCAGTGAACTTTAAACATGACATACGATGCTCCAGTATGCCACTGCTGCATGTATCCACCTAGTTTCATCAAGTATTACCATTGGGTAGCAGTTTTCATAAGAACATTACTTACTAGAACCAAATATTTTTTTTTATCTTTATAATTCAGCGAAGAGGGATATATGTGGTATGCGGCATGCAAATATGGGATTAGACCCGAAATCAAAGAGCATATGAAATATTCTACTTACATATACAACCACATAATATTTTTACTGCATGTTGTTTAAACCTAATTCCTTGATCTGTTTTCGAGAGCAATTTTTTACATTTAATCATCAGTTATAACATTTGACCTTGAGGTCACGGGTTCGAGTGGAGGATATAATTTTGACCCAATGTGGTTCGATCCTTCTCAGGGCTCTGCATTCGTTTCATGCACCAGACTGTCCTTTCTTAATCATCAGTTATAACATTTGGAAAAACTTAAAATGGATCGTTTGTGACAATTAACTTATTCTGCCTATATTTTGTAATCTGAATGCAAATTGCTAATACATCTTCTAATCGATGGTATCTTCTCCAGGCTCTTTCAATCTAGGTTTATTCAATTGATATTCCAAACTCGATACATATTTCTTGCTTTTATCTAAATTCCAGCCACTCAATGAATATGGGCCCCTTTTCTTTGCGAACAAGAAAAGAAACAAAGATGTATGGTTGGAATGGAATGCAACCTATAATTTTGTTTCTCTTTACATTAAGGGTCTCAACAACTATTCATTCTTACGTGTTAAGTAATGACTGTGCTCGTTAGGTGTTGGACATCATATTTATTATGTTGTTCATTCTCAAGAATCATAATTTTTAAGTGTCTATTGTTTGTTGTCCAATGAAAAGTTAACTTGTGAAATTTAAGGCATAAATTTTGTTGTGATTCTGCATTCTTTTCCATTAATACTCTTTGACTTATAACCATATGTGATAAAAATTTGAGAAATATCATCTTTACTTTCTTTGTGGGAAAAGTTTGACCCTATGTTGTTCTGGTTGTCCTGAGAAGTGAGAACTACTCCTGTCATCAAGGACTACCTTGGCAGCCATCTTGTCACCATCTTTTCATTCTATTTTAATGAGTTCTCATATATTTTTTTTTTCCAGTTTTCAAAAGTTAATTAAGAAACTGCGTACAACCTATCTGTATAACTTGATATAATTGTTGTAGTCACAACAAACTTGCAACATGTTAGAAGAATTTAAGAGCAATGATGACTCATGAGAGGATAAAATTAGAAGGCAAAAGTAATGAAAACCTTGGTTTAAAATTTTGTATTGTGTTGGGCGATATGGGAGAATGTATCGTTCTGATAAATTAATTCGATACTAAATGAACTCAATACTACATGAACTTGATACTACATGATAGTCTCAACTCACAAATAATTTATCCCATGTCACTGTATCAATTATGCTCATGAGTATTGTGTCATTCTTACATTTAACAACTTTACATGCTACATAACTCATCAAGATGAATTAAAATAATATTTGTTATTTTTTTGTTGCACTTATTGTACAATAAAATGTCAAAATGGTATAATTTCAGATGAGACAAAAAGCCCGAGGTTAGGAATATAATTGTGTTCTTTTCATCTCCTTCCTCCTTTATCTTTCAATTCTTTATCAACACCATGTCGAAACATACTAAAACAATATCGTTATAGTGAAACCCGAAAGTTCTAAGTGTGAGACTTTGAACCTTGGTGATACCATAGTTGTATTTCACGTTAGGGCTTAATAAGTAGTGATTACTAAGGGGGGGGGTGTGTGTGTGTGTTTAAATTTTGTGTAGTTATGGCATATTTGATTTTGTTGTCTTTATGTGATAGTGGGATAAAGTTTGACTGTTGTTGTTGTGACATATTTGATTTGTGATTGGTTATGAACTCAGTGCCTTCAAACAGTAATCACTCCATGGCGACCTACAGATGGATCTAGATGATAAACATATCACATCATCAAGTGTGAAAACACAGGGTTAAAGAGTTCTAGGTCGAGATATAACCTCCAGGGTCTTAAATGGTATGGGAGGGGTAACCAAAGAGCAACAGAAACACAGCTTCATTTGGGTCCCTGTACAGAGCTGACCATTTTCACATCCCTAGTTATGAGTTAACACTCATAAATCTCTGATCTCATTCCTCTTCTCTCTGTTCCTGAAGACAAGTACCAATCTGTGACATGATGGGACAATCAAATGATTTAGTGAATCTAATTGTCCAGTGTTTGAATTTGTTTCTAAGTCTACCGTCTAATACTTTTTGTAAGTCATCAAAGAGATTAATGATTTCAGTTTGCATCTAGATACTTTTACCAATCAATTTTGTTTAATGGTCGTTTTTACTCTTATTTAACCATGCTTTTAAAGTTTCATTCACATCAGTGTATATATATTCCTTTATTGGTAGTTTTTTCCCCAAGTCTTCTTGTTTGTGCGATGTTAATGGAGTTCTGTACTCGTAATTAGTTTTTGAACATTTTTTTTAATGTTTGGCAGTCTTGCAACAATTGTAAAGAGAAGACCTCTTCGCTACAAAGTAATTCTTTCTGCTTTGATTTCTTTGAATCCTAATTTTGAATCCCAAAAAGGAGGTCATGCTTCAAGTATACGATACTCTCTGAGGACTGCTTTTGTAGGATTTCTACGGTGCAATCACCCATTTTTCACTGAGGTAAATTCCTGTGCTTAATCCTTGTGTACTGATGTGTTTTTTTCCTTTTTATATTAAGGCACATCCTGTTCTAAGTTATTTATAGTCTTTCTTACCATAAAGCTAAATATTTGGATGAGCGGATTTGTCCCTGGTTGATGTTCAGATTGTTATAGATTTTCATTTTACAAATATTCATTGAACTTTTCCATAATCTATTAATTCTGTTAAATTCAGTCAAAGGAGAAGATAATCAGAGCACTGCATGCAATAATCCCGGGTGAATCAGTTGATCAAATTGTACGTCAAGTTGAGCGAATGTCGAGAACTATGGACCGTGTATCCCATGAAATTCGATCCAATAAAGTAATGAAAATAGTTCTACCTTCATCAACTTAATTATAATTGATATGGATATTAGAAAGATTTATTCTATTCTTTATTTGTTCTAGGGAGAGCCATCAGCTGTTCAAGAATTGCAAATGGGGGATCAGATTAGGAGCAAGATTTCACGACTCCCTAGTGATGCTCCTTTTGAGGAGTTGCCTTCTAAGAGAATACGATTTGACGTACCATCAAACATGGCACATTCTACACAAATGACATCTGCTTTGCCAGATGATAATAATGATGGAAATGGTGATTATTCATCAAGCACTTCTCTAGTGGATGGCGACTCATCAGCTGCTGTAAAGATGATTTCAATGATTGGTGCTCTCCTGGCTGAGGGGAAAAGAGGGGCTGAATCCCTTGAGCTTCTCGTCTCCAATATTCATGCTGACCTTATGGCCGATATAGTTATAGAAACTATGAAGCATCTACCTAAGAACTTAATGGTAGTATCGGTCTGGCACAATAATGCACCATTAAATGAAGAGATTCCCTCTTCCAGTTTTTCTTCACAGGTCGTGCCAACCACAACAAGTGTTTCTGCGCCAATTCCTTCATTATCTCCTGAATTGGTATCCAATGCTGTTGGGGCAAATGGAGTTGGCACTCCTGATACGTCTCCTGTATCTAACCTTGCTGCTGAAGTTAGGAGGGATCCCAGGAGGGTATAATTATCTTCTATTCTTTGTATTGATATTTTCCTTGTTCTATTTGTTGTTAGGCAAGATCTGGAAACTTGATAGTTGATTCACTAATATACTATTCATCTATAGGATCCTCGTCGTCTTGATCCACGTCGGCCAGGGCCAGCTGGAAGTCTACACTCTGCACCCGTAAACTCAGAGAATAGTAGTGATGTGCAGCCTGGGCCATCTCAGCACTCTAGTAAAGCTGTTCCTACTGCAGAAGCCATCTTTGCTGAACAATCTTCTATGCCATTGACTTCTAAAACTGAGTTGGAGCATTCTGAAATACCAGATACTAAGGGATTGGGCAAAATGCAATCATTCGAAACTTCAGAGGATCAGGACATGGCTATGGAGCAAACCTCAGATGTCCATACCCAAGCTAGCTCAACTTGTGAACAAGCTGTTGAAGAACAGCTGGCAGCATCTACGCCATCAGATGTTACTGCTAATGATGATGTTAATCTGCCAGAATCCGATGAATTTGTATCTGCTGATATTAACTCATTGGTTCCTGAAGAGAATTTTCATAATTTGATTGCACATCCACCTCTATTTGAATTGATAGATGAACAGAAAAACAATCTGCACAGGTTGGCAGTTACACGGATTATTGAAGATTATAAGAAAATCCATGTCACAGGATCTAGTCAAGCATGCCTTCCATTGCTTGCTCGTGTGATTGCACATGTAAGAACGATCCTGTTTAATTGTTTTGACTTTTGTGCATTTTTATGCAGTCTACTGTTAAAATTTCTTCTGTTGGATGCAATCCATTCTAACAATTATTCACTGTTCTTACTACTTTTGCTACTATATCAATTATAGTTGATATATAAAATCTAGATCATGGATTAAAATCTTGTTCCTTGCTGGTTGGCACGGGTGAAACTTCTCGTTCCACTAATTGACTGGCATGCGAAACAGCTCAATACAATGAAACCATTCTCCAACATTTAATTGAACATGAGGCTAGTTTCCAGTGATGAATCAAACATGATGCAAGCTTTTATCTCTGAATCAAACATGAGGCGAGCTTTTGGAGAACACGAAGAGAGCTTTTACCATCACTATGCTATCTATCAGCATTGATTCCAGCCTTTCTCTGTGCTGTCTTCCAGCATTGAAGCTGCATGTTGTTTCCTGTGTTGTCTCTGTGCTTTTATCTTTGTGCCTGTCTTCCAATATGGATTCAGGTTTCCTCCAGGACATTTCCAATGTTGACTTGACATGTTGTCCTTCGTGCCTTCTCCACATACGTTTCACCTCTTTCCCAGTTCTTCTCTGCTCTTTCTTCTTCTATGATTTGTCACACCACCCACCCACAACATCACTCAACATTCAGTATACATCTTGTTTTGGCTGGGGATTCAAATCTTGATTTTGAACCTTGATGTAATTTACTTTTTCTTTAGTACATTCGGCAATTTCCATGGTGTGATTTGAAGGGTAGAGTGTTTTCCTTGACAGTTCGTTTGTACTAACTTGTAGTAATTAGGCAAATTTTTACCTTTTTACATGTCATCACTCCTGGTATTATGTTTGTATTTTATTTGTATAACTACCTTGATGCTTTCCCAATTATGGTTTATGTTTTATATTTTCTTGCCCGACCAAATGGCATTTTCTTTTATGCTTCTTAAGGGAATGTGTGAACAACTTCACCACTTCCTTGAGACATTCTAATTCTGATCTGCCACTTATTTGTTATGAATTGTTATCATCTATGCTTATTCTTACATAAGATGACTTGTTTTTGGTGCTTGTATTTTCTTTTTTGCAGACTGGGGTTGATGAGGACATTCTTAAGTTTTTAGAACATATTGTAATGGATTATCCTCATCATAAGGTACTTTTTCTAGTTTTATTATGTGCTTTCAGTTAAGTTTAAAGCAATGTGACATAACATAGATAAACCAAGTATTTCTAGTTTGGTCTTCATTCATGGAATTAGAAAGCCACATGCCATGTGCATCTTATCACTTTGAATGCTTCTAAATAAGATGCTTTCATTTATTGCTATTAAAGAGTATGATGATTTGTTCACTAATTTGGAAGTTTTAGTATTTGGTACTTATGCCTTCAACTTGTTATGGTTGGTGATGCAATTCAACTATGGTGCTATGCCTTTGTGCGTATTATTTTGTCCATTAGATAGTTCTTTCTTCATGATTGTAGATAAATGAACCATTACGGTTCTTCTCATCATTGTCATTGTTGTTCAGGATTTTATTTTCAAATGCTTTAGTGAGGCTATTTAGAAGGGTAGCTTTGACACATTGGTAAAGTTGTTGCCATGTGACCTTGTGGTCATAGGTTTAAGTCGTGAAAACAACCTTTTGCAATGCAAGTAAGACTGCGTAATTTCTTGGGACTCCATATTGGTGGGAGTTCCGTGCACCGAGTTACCTTTGTTTAGTGAGGTTGTTTGTCAATTCATATGCCTTTGTAAAAAATGATAACTTGATTCTAGCTCTTTGTTTATTTTAAGTTTTCTAATAAATTTATATATGCTTTCCTTGAAGTAGACATCCAAAAAGCACACGATATGGAAAATGCAATGATGATAATATCGTTGACTTAGTTTAGAAGGCAGCAATTTAGATGTTTCTTGCGATTAATGAATCATGACTGAACAGGGAATTGCTTGCCCAGATATCTACCAAGTTAACTGATATCTCTTCCTATAAGATAGACAGCCATATGGTGTTGACATGTATGGGCCTATTAATAAGAATGTTAGCTTGGATTGTTGGACTTTAAGGGTTATTTCTTTCTGGTAAGTTTCATTTCTTCCTATGATAGTGTTGGGAAGGGACATTGATTTTTGAGTTCTTAGTATTTACCTTAATAAACATCAATAAAATTTGCTTCATATCTATGCACAATAAAGTGAATATTTCTTTCTCCTTTTTAATGTTGTCATATATGTTTCTTTTTTTGTTGCAAATTTACCTTTGCAGGGGCATGAACTTGCAATGCATGTCCTCTTTTACCTGCAAGCAATAGTAATTTCCAAGGTAGACAATTGTTCCTCAGCAGCAAGTAGCTATGAGAAATTTCTTCTGGGAATTGTAAGCATATGTCCAATGACACGAATATTTGTTTTTCAAAAGAAGAATTAACTCTTGTTATATTAAAGATCTCTCTTTTGGTTGCCTATTGCATTGGCAGGCAAAGGCATTGTTGGATTCCTTGCCAGCTACAGATAAGTCCTTCAGTAAACTGCTTGTTGAAGCTCCAATACTGCCCGATTCTTCATTGAAATTGTTGGAGGATTTGTGCCATTCAAATAGTAATGAGCACCGTTTGGATGAAACACTTGATGGTGATCGTGTCACTCAAGGTCTTGTTGCAACATGGAGCTTAATTTTGGGACGTCCTTCTTATAGAGAAGCTTGTTTGGATATTGCCCTGAAGGTTTGTCTTTACCGTAGTAAAATATTGTGAAAGAGATCATGAATTGATATGCTAAGAAAACCTAGATTATCAAGGGACTTTCTACTTGGTGATGTTTTGTGAGTGAACTTATTTCACATTCTCTTTACTCTTGGAGAATCAAGTAGTATGTCATATTATTTATTTTGCCCCTAAAACAATGAACTAAATAACAAACAACAAAGGAAAATTTTTAGAGTCATTAATCATATTTCATTATGATCATGTATTTAGTTTGGCAATTAATTTCACAGATTAGAAATATGTGAGTTATATTTCGGGATGACAATGGGTATCCAAAAATCCAGTATTGATGGGTTTAGGTGGGTTTTGTGTTGTCAAGGGAATTATTCATCAGATAACTCTTGATAGCCCCTCCACCTATATTAAGGAATACGAATAATTGGGGTACACCCTTATAACTCCACCTATTTACATAATACTCTGTAACGTGGATGCCCAATTATGCTTAATAATCAAATTTCAAAATTTCTTGATTGGTTGGTATCTACATATTTTCCCCAATTAAGTTTGGTACTCGAGTGTCTGGGTACCCTTTTATCATCCAAAATAAGTAGTTAAATGAGTTTAATTGGGTGAAGTTTGAGGAAGTGCCAAAAACTCTGGGTACCTAATCCACTTGTATCCCTAGTTATATCATTTTATTCATGATAAATTTATTCAAAATAACTAAGGGTGTAATAAATGAGTTCTTCCTACAGTTCATTCCTTTTTGTGAATGTTTATTGTCTGGGTAAGAAACAAGAGGAAAACATTTGTTTTTCCCAAAGAAGCTTCAAATATGCAAAACATTAACAATTTTCTAAATTTTGTGATTAAGTAGATACATTCTTAAGAGAATTCACATCTTTATTCCTGGGTTCATTGATATCCAATGCTTTGTCTAATGTACTTTTGTTTGACTGCAGTGTGCCATTCATCCTCAAGAAGAAGTTAGAGCCAAAGCTATTCGATTGGTATGTATTTTTAGAATTCTTGAAGTTGTTCTTAGCAGTGGAAGTGTGGAACCTGAAATTCCTGCCAGCATTTTCCATACTTGGTTTATCCATTTTTTTCTTGACTTGAAATATAGTTGCAAGTCTTTATGCCAATTCTGTTTTTGTTTCCCTAAATGTTGCCGTGTGTCAATCATGCAGGTTTCATTGACACTAACATTGCTCTATCATTCTATGCTTAGGTTGCAAACAAGCTTTATCTGCTGAACTATGCTTCAGTTTGTATTGAACAGTTTGCTATGCGAATGCTACTGTCAGTCGTTGAGCAGCAAAATTTTGAGGAGGATATCAGCACTCAAAGCTCTAGTGACAAACAAACAGAAGTAATTTTATCATTCCACTATCAGTGCTTTGACTATTTCCTTTATACTTGACTATTCATTATAACTGTTAAATTTTTTCTTTTTTTATACTCATTATGTATGTTTGCACTCGTTGTCTTTAGTTTATTTCTAGGGCTACTAAACATTTATCATTCCTTGCAGCTTTATGCCCTTTTCACAATTTTCACATGCTTGTTTGTATTCTCTGACATGCTGCATAATTAATCATGTTGCTTACTGATCAGTTCCTGTTAGTTAAACCATCTTTTGTGCTTCTCTAGTAGTATGTTCTTGTAGTAGAATGTTAGTTACCATATTGACTGTACTTGGTATCCTGTCCTTTTGAAGGTATTGCCTCCTATCATTCTGACAGACCAGGGATAAATAATGGTGTTTAGTTTTATATTTGTAAGCGTCTGATCAGTCATTTAGTCGTTTCTCTGCAGAACATGGCTAGGTGATTATTACCCACATAGGTGTAATTTTTCTTAACATCATTCACCAAACAGGATTCTTCAATTTGAATGTTGAAATTGCTTTTGTCAATTTATGAAAGCGTAACAGAGAAAAAATTTGAATGTTTAATATATATATATATATATATATTTCCATTTTTTGATTTCCTAAAAACTATAAGTGAATTTTAACAAATAACCATTGTATTATCTTATGCATTATGTTTCTTCAATGTCTATCACTCAATTTTGTTATTAAAAATTTGATTGATTTTTTTAACTTTTTTTTTTTTTATCTTCCACTACCTTCCTAACCTATCTACGCTTGTGTTGGGTCACACTTCTTTCTTGAACTAAATGATCTAGTATAGTTTAAGACAGGATTGGTTAGAATTTATTTTTCCTGATCCACTGCCTTGAGTGGTTTGGGTATACTTCACTGTTCAATTTTCATGAGTTTTGAGTTTGGTTTATAGTTTATGTTGAAAATCTATCTACGTATATATCTGTATGTGTGTATTAAATCTTTAAAGTTTGTGCAGATAGATGACTTGATTTAAAGAATGAGTTCACATAATTGAAAGAAATTGAGAATAAGTAGCACAAATTGCATACTTTATTTAAAGAGTAAAAACATTATATTTCTATGTCTTTTTATTGGACCAGATGAACAAGGTGGGATGGTAGCTGACACATTCCCACAAAAACCGTTTCACATTGGGACTTGTAATTTTTTTTGAGTGGCAATAACCTGTTATCTGTAATAATGACAAATAGGAAGTAATAAAGTTGTTAGGAGTGAGGGGAAATTATTTAAGGTTTTGTTACCTCAGGTACTCCCTTCTACTTGTATTCATAGTCATCATTGTAATTTTATGGTTTAGACCAAATACTTACAATTATCTTTAGGTCAATAACATTCTATCTCAAGCTTGTTCAAATATGTAGTGGAAACCCACATTTTAGAGCTATATTCTATTATAACTTGTTTAAATATGTAGGAGCTCTTGAGGATTTTGTTATCAAATCTGCAATTGTTCATTAGACTTTACATATGCAGTGACAATTTTATTGGATTATAGCTTCTCTCTTCTCTCTAATGAAGCAATAATCAATAATACTTAAGGGTTTGCACAATTGGATTATTGGGCAAGAAAAATCTGAGAATGCTTTGATCTGAATAGGCTGAACCAAACAAAGTGAAATTGTTTTGGATTGGTCTGATACCGAACTTGAAATCCTTGTTAGTTTCTGTTGCGTTTAGTTTGAAACTGCGATTTACAAAATAGATATACATTCATCAAAAGAAATTGAATAATACATTTAATTTATTAAAAAGCAATAAAAAATATTGTAGATTAAGCTTGTACCATGTCAGGCATAACATTAGAACTGTATCATTTTGATACATTACAATATCTCTTGTGTCGCGGTGTCAGTCATGTTGATGAGTTTCATTTCAAGCCAACATTCAACATCTTTTGATATCCTAAAACAAGATAATGTTGTTACTTTTTTATAGTTTGTTTCTACACAAGATAATGTCAAAAATTTACCATTCTTAATAAAAAATAAAAGTTTGAAGTCAAGTATATAGTTGTTTATTTTATTTTATTTTTGCTTCATCAACTTCTTCCTTTCACTTCCAATTTGCCACTGACACTATATATTGGAATGTCAACATGATATCGAAACAATATAACTACAGTCAAACACTGAAACTTAGGTATGATGTGAGATTTTGAACTTGGTTTAAGGTATGCTAAGCAGCCGCTTGGTTCGTGAAAGGGAATGAGAATGATTGCAAATAATAAAGGCTTCAATCCGATTCCCATTCCTCCAATTTTGCTCAGTAATGGCTCATTCCCATGTTTGGGGGATTGAATTCGTGGGACCCACCACCAATCCCCCAAACCAACCACCAACTTTTAATGCCTTTCCCATTCCTTACTCCCATTCCATCCAACCAAGCACCTCCTAAATGATCAACACAACATGTCAATGCTGCTAAGGGTATGTGCTAATTAACACAATGACTTAACTATATACACATCTATAATCTTTATTTAAAATATTAATGGTTTGTTTGAACATTTTGTACATGTTCAACCTGAAAATGAATTGAAATTGATAATTTTGCTTATATTACAAATGAAAACCAGACCAACAAATTGATAAGCTAATATTTTGATTTAATTCGGCTTGGTTTATCAATTTTGAGTTATATATCTCCAACCCTAAAATCCTTATACATGCTATCTGTATTCAACTTTATTACAACAGTCTGCATCTTACAGATTCCACAAAATTAAGTTTATCTCTAAGGACATAGTAGCCTACTTGTCCATCTATGGGAGAGAAGCTGCTTGATCAACATCAGTGTACCCTGCAATCTTAAAATGACCTTAGTCTTAATCAGGGACTCTATTTAGAAGGTTGCCAGGAAGAGGACATTTTTAATATCAAATCGATTAAGGTCTAACAAAAACAATCACCAATGGTAGAAATAGGCGAAGTGAAGTAATTCTGGCTATGGGAGAATAATGGTCAACATTGTCCACTAAAAATTTGAGAGCATTCCTTCATCACTAGGTGAGCATTGAGTCAGTACTGGTATATAGAATAATACCTTGATCAGATGGAAGTATAAAGAAGTAAGTTATTTTAAATTAAATGCTTTCTTTATATTTATACAGGAAGGAGGGTTCTGATAGATATAATGAGGTCAAATGAGCTCTTAGTTCATTCATATAATGAGAAATTACAAGCGAATGAGATGCACAATTTAAATAATGAAAAATTTAACATTTTACAATTGCATATAGAATAATTGGAAATGGAAATAAGTCCAAATATAATTTGTTCATTATGATCCAATCCAAAATCATTGTAAATCAAACCTATCATTAGTATCCAACCATGGCTTGCGTGACAATAACTAATGAATAAAAAAAGCTTTTATTGTGTGAGTCAAGTTAAGTTATAAAGGAATACTTGAACCCAAGAGTTAAGAATGATGAATTCTTCATCACTTAGAAAAAGATAACCAGTTTATAGTGTAATACATTATTTTTGTTGTGAAGTGTAAAATGGTAGAGAGATCATATTCAATGCCTGCTTGGACCAGTTGTATCATTTACTTACGTTTTCCTACATGATGTTTTTGTATATGTGCTTCTTGGAACTCCTTTATTATTTTGTGCAATAAGAATAAAAATAGTTCTTCTAATTTTGTAAGACATTTTATAATGTTTTTCTTTTGAATTTTATTTTAAAATCATTTCGGTTGGTGGAATATTTTGTAATATCTCATCTAGATCGTCCCAAAATCTAAATTTGGTATGTTCATCTAATCCTATTTGAGGTGCAGGTGCATATATGCTAATTACATTAATGGTTTCTTTCGCCTCTGCTATCTTGAGAGCTATAATTCTTTCCCTCTTTCTAACTATTCCTACTATTTCGTCCTTTAGCGAATTATCGACAACAATACCTACTTTGTTTCTTATTTTACTCCTTCCTGTATACCATAACTTAAAATCCAAATTTTCTATCATTTTTGCCTTCTCTCCTATCCATTTGGTCTCTTATACACACTAAATATTAATTGTTCTCCTAATCATCGTATCAGCTATTTCCATTGCTTTACTAGTAAGCACTCCTATATTCCATGTTCCAAATAATAGACCATTAATTTTCCTATAATATTTGTTTTTATCCAACTTATGGTGTAAAAACTCTTGCATATTTAATACCACTAGTTCTTATAGAGACGTATGATTATACGTTAGAGTCAGATTGTGCAACGTGAATTATTACATATTTAACACTATACCAGAGTTCTCGTGGAGTTGTAGCGGTCCTTACTCAGATGTTACTCAGAAGGAATAATATAAATTGACACAATGTTTTAAAGCTTGCCAAAGTGATCTTACATGCAATGTTGCTCGAATGAATATCTTATCTAGGAACAAGGAGAGGTTAGTAAGCATGGATTGTGGAATATAATGTAGGACCTTTGGATCCTATTTAATTTAACTTAAAGACATTTGTAATTATCATATCCATGAACTTTTAAGATATAATATTAATATGAACACTTTTAAAATGTATACTATTAATAAATGTATAAACAATGCATGATTATAATATGAACACTTTTAATATATAACATTTATACATTTAGACACTTTAATATATAACATTAATAAATGTATAAACAATGCAATATATTTCTTGTTGTATGTTTATATAGCAAGTAGCAACAAATAAAAGGGTAGCTCAGTGCATGAAGCTCCCACAAATATGGGTCCTGGGGCGGACCACGTTGGGTATGCAACTTACTTTGCATTGCAAGAGACTATTTTCGTGACTCGAACCCAGGACCACAAGGTCACACAACAACAATTTTACTATTGCGCTAATGCTCCCCTTCTAGCCGGTAGCAATTCATATAGTTGAAATATTAATATAAGATGGATGACAAATGTGAATGGTAAAAAGAAATCTTTAGTAGGAATTAAAAATAATCTCATATAGTTGATTTTTTTCTCAAACAGTAGCAAAAAAGATTTTTCACAAAAGTATGAAGCTTTAAAATGTCTAAGTAAATAAAGGTATACCCTATCTAATCAAGGTTGTTGGGACTAAGATTATATATAGGAATAATGAAGTAGTGTAGGAACAAATTGCAAGTTGCTAATCTCCTAGTTTGATTTCGATTCTATTTAGGAACTTGGTCATTGGTCTTTTTGAGTTGCACGATTATAAGATCCTAAGGTTCAAATCACAATCTTGAATATCATGCTTTCATGTCTCTAAGATTGGAAGTGACCTCAAAGACCTCTCTGATTTTACCTACAATCAGTTAATGTGAACGAAAGATTTGAAATCTTATTCTGAACCATGCTTTTGATGTTTGATTGGAACAAGACTTGCTAGTTGTGTCAGGTATCAGTCACTATACCAAGCACAAAACCAATGTTGAAAATGGAGGAGAAAGGGGGCAGAAGAGGAGCATTATAATGAGATAGAGGAGGCGGCAGAAATCTTGATGAGGATCACGACTCATGCAAGTAGAGGATTGCTGCTTGTGGCTTGTTTGCTCTAAACTTCCCTAACTACAATTGTGTTTTAGAAGATGCTCACAATTAGAGACTTCTTGCACATAAGACAATCAGCATAGAAGACTTCCTTACCGGGAGTATTGAGGGTTCTTGTGTGCTTATTGGTGGTCTACATGAAAAATATTGCCACCCTGAAGAAGAAGCAACGAAATATGCTCATGAATATGAAATCAATGGTCGCCTAAAAATGATCAAGTAATAAGGCATCAATCTGATCCCATGAGGCTCTAGGTGGCTTAGGAATCTTGACATCCTTGCAATGTGAGTTTCAATCGGTCCTGATTCCATGAGTCAAACTTAAAATTCTGGAGGTCATGAAGCATAGTTCTTTCCTTTTGTTTCTTTATTGTAATTGTTATGGGGCAAGAAAGATCCAATAGAACAGTTCTAGGAAATATCGAAGAGAGACTTACAATGGTTGTTAGAAGATTGCTATCAGAAGCTACTCAAAGTTGGGGACAGCTGTTGGAAGAGGTTGTGAGGATTAAGATATCATTGGAAGAGACCGTGCGCAGACGAGTGCCACTTAGAAGAAAATTTTTCATAGGTTTCTAAGAGGCGATGGCACATGAAGGAAAAATCATGAGGAACTTCACGCGAGGTGGATGTCGAGACCTTGTATCGGGGAGCATTGTGCGAAGTGCTGAAGTTAAGGAATCTCACACGGAAAAGGTGTGGCTAAGAGTGTTTTCAGGTGATTATGTGGAGGACTATCAAGTGGAGTTGGATGGGTTGTGAAAGATGTATCAGAGACAAAGCAGCTTATGCTATTTGTGTGTGGTTCGGGAAATGGGTCACAATTCACATGAGGGAGATGAAAATCACAGAGGTTCTGATACCCATTTGTGAGTAATGGAAAATTATTTAGGGTTACTTACCCTAGTTTGTACTTTCTACCTGCATTCATATGCATCATTGTACCTTTGCAATTTGCGCATACTATGTCGTATTCATAGTTACGTCCTTGAGTCCACAATAAAAGTAACCAGCCCAATACTTTATATTTTATGTGCAGCACCAGATTCGTTGCTTGGCTGCTTCACGAGCTGCAAAAGTTGAGAATTTATGTGCTATCAGGGAGACTTTAATGGCATTTCTAGATAGTACACTAAGCTCTATTTCCTTGGATTAACCAAATAATGGAAAAGGAAAGAAAATACAGGCCAATATTCAAACTGCTCACCCGCAATTACTTTACATATTTTCAATACTCGTTTTGATAAAATTAATCATCTTGGTTGCTTAATGATGCTTCTTACTATCACAATTGAGACCAGAAGAAATAGTTTACTTGAAGCATGGACATTTGTCGTGGTTGTTATTAGTTTTTTCTGTTGACATTGCATTATTAGTATATTGGTTTCTAGTATTGCATTGAACTTTAGATTCATGTTGGTGCCTCTAATTGATATAAAACTGTTAACAAATGATTTGTCAGGACACACTTGTTGGTGGCCCCAGGCCTTCAGAGCCTGCTTCTTCTGAGAGTGAAAATAATAAGGATAACCAAGCTTCTGAAATGAAGGTTCCAGCATTATCTTTGTCACAAGCACAACAGAAAACATCCTTATTCTTTGCTCTTTGCTCAAAGGTCTGTGTATGAAACTGTGCTTATTTATAGTGTTGAAATTAGGAACAGACTAATTATTTGAAGAACATCAACTAAATGTTCCTTTTGTACTTTCTCTTCTTTGTGTGGCAGAAACCAAGTCTTCTCCAATTTGTATTTGACATTTATGGGAGGGCTCCAAAGGCTGTCAAGCTGGTATTTTGTCACTCCTTGCCATGTTTTTGTTTAAATTATATTTGGAAAATTTAAATAGTTATTAATGATGGCAAACAATGGCTACATCCAGTCTATTCATCAACACATTCCATTCATTGTAAAGAATCTCAGTACATATTCTCAGCTATTGAAATTAATATCTGATCCATCAGAAGGAAGTAAAAATCTAATAGTTCTGGTATGTGAATTTTCTGATGAACATTATTTCTATTATAAGTTGATGGTTATTGTGCAATTTACTTGTATCGTTATGGTTATATTAACATTGGGCTAAGGTCTTGGAAACTCTGACTGAAGAGACAACACCTTCGTCTGAGTTAATTGCTGCAGTCAAACATCTTTATGAGACTAAACTGAAGGTTGTAGCTTCTTTGTTTTTAAATCTTTGTTATTGCACCCAACTTTGTTTGATTGTCAAATACATGGAAGAATGATATGACACTAGCTCTTTTTTTTTATGGCTATGAATTTTTCTAACATCCTATCTATTTTTTCCTCCAGGATGCGGTCATTCTCATTCCAATGCTGTCTTCTTTTTCAAAGGATGAGGTCTTATTACATTTTCTTTTCTTCTGGTTTTGATTTGGAGTTTCATCAAAAAAGAAATACACCTTAAATTTTCTCGACATTTTGTCAAGTTTATTCTTGTTAGAATGGAAAGCCATCTTGTTCTAAGTTTTTAGATTATAGGTTAGTACTTAGTATAAGGGGAAATCAGTTGTTACATACCCTGAATTTTCTATGTGATTCAAAATCAATTAATGTTAATGGTGATTAATTCATTTCATTAGAAACAGAAGGAGCTACAATCTGTTCTATTAGTTTCTTTCATTTTTCATCTTCTTTACCAGTTTAGGCATATGGTTTTATACGAGGGCTGATATAGTTGAGATATGGTCAAAAGATTTCATTACAAGAGAATTCACCCGTGGTCTTACTGAATGATCTAACATTTGCATGCTTGCACTTAGGTGCTGCCTATTTTTCCACGTCTAGTTGATCTTCCCTTGGAGAAATTTCAAGCTGCATTAGCTCGCATTTTGCAGGTATATGGTATTGCTTTGTTATCTAAATATAAGCTCTCTTTATATACACATTCCCACACAATTTATATCTTTACCATAGTTTAACCATTATTTAAAATCTCAACTGGTGTCGAGGTTTTGATTCCGGACCCGAATAATAAGGTTTCGTTATTGTGTCATGCTGATATAATTTCGGTAAATTTTAAATATAAAATATATTATCTAAAAACATTTAATCTAAATATTTTAAAAAATATTTTTTAATATAT
>JBAMIB010131866.1:0-13684 GCA_037177415.1 Kaempferia rotunda
CCCTAGGATATAAATACATGACATGAAAAAATAATGAAATTCAGAAGTTCGGTTCAGATTATTCAAAAATTTAATTAATTTAAAAAAAATTAGTTTTTTTTTATTTATTTGTTTCGATTTAGATTTGAAATACACAAATCAGTTAAACCGATTAAATTAACTAATTAATGAATGGTCAACTGAGCAATTAATTTGGTAACCGACTAATTTAATTTATTTTATATCGATTCGGTTTTTTGTTTTTTTGGATTTTGATGGAAAAAATTTGATCGGTTAAATTTACTAAAAAAAACCATCTGTGGATGCTATAAAAGGAGGGAAACTAATTTAATACATCTCATAAATTAAATAGATCATTAATAACATATTCAAACTAAAGTTTTCATCCATACCCTTGATATAAATACACGACATGAAATTTGTTTAATAAACAGTATCACAAATTAGAAAATGAAACAAATAAATAATGTGAAGTATACCTAATATATGATTTCATTTAGCTCATCTTTCAGAAGATTTATTAAAAATTCATAATACAATAACTTTTGACAGTACTGTATCCATCCTTCACAATCATCAAGATGTATGCATTTGCGTCCTCTCGGGGCGATGCGATAGTTAAGACATGAGAGATTGTCACATAAAATCTAGAGGTAAGACACTGACATATTAACATTCCCAAATAAGAAGGCAAAAAGGATGAAGTCGTTCATAAAGTCAAATGAAAAGATGGGGCAATTTAAGGAGGATTTCTCTAAAGCTTGAGAAGAGATGTGCAATGTCTTCTTCAATGTATTGGGACCCAAACCATGGTTCGAATTGGAAAATTGAAATCATAAAAGGATATAGTAAACACATTTTCACTAATAATATATATTAAGCAAAAAGAATAAAATCCACGACCTAGAACATGGAAAATGAAACAAATAAATAATGTGAAGTATATATATATATATATACCTGGTATCTGATTTAACTTAGCTCATTATATGTTCTACAAGAAGCTTAGTCATAAAGTTATAACACAATTTTTTAGGCTGCTATGTCCTTTTTTCATAATGAATAGAATTAATCAATTTAATCCGATTGAATTTAGAGATTTGGTTGTGTTAATTCATAAATACAATTTTTTAAATATCATTTTTTTTTTTCAATTTATTCGATTATTTTTTTATTTTAAAATGCATAGGTCAATTAAACTGATTAAATAAAATCATTATTATATTTAGCAGTCGACTGATTAAATTAATTTTTATTTATTAGTAAAAATATCAATTAAATTTGTATTAAAATGTCTCAATATTTTTTATAAATCATTAATTAGGCTACCAACTAAAAAAACTATTTTTTTTATCAATTTGATTTGTTCAATTTTAATTGTAAAATCAGTGATTTGGTTGGCTGAAAAAAATAAAATTAATTCATTTAAAAAAAATATTTCAGTCTATACGATGATTTTAATTGAATGCTCACTTATCCTATTCATAAAATCCAAAAAATAATTACAATGAATTAATTTTAAATATCAAGATAATTAAAAAATCACTTAGTTAACCAAAACAATTTTAGCAAGTTACAACAGTAAAAAAACATAATCAAATAATTTAAAATAGAGGTGTCTAAAATTGTAGTAGTTCAACTAATAAATTTTTAATTAGTTGATGCTAATTCATCAAAAATATAGGTATAAACTCTTGCCATTTCGGTGGATTTTAGGATATTGGATTAGGATAGTGAGCCATTGAGAAGGTGATGATCTCAATTCTCACAGTTGATCTTAAAAATATATGTATATTCTAAAATTTACTTGGACACTTCTTGCATGTCTTCACACTGAATACATGAAAAAAAAAAAAAAAAATTATTTAATGTATTTTTAGGAAATACGTAAATAAAGTTATTTATAACTTAGATACCAAGTAAAAATAAACTAATAAGATTATATTTTATAACCTTATTTTATATTCTTAATCACTATAACTTGTATATTATAATTATTTACTAGTTTGTAAATAAACTCATTCTAAATGAATAGTAGCACACAACATCCAAATACCTGGCACAGTGTTCATGGCATCCATAAAAAAAAATGTATATTTTTTTTTTGTTATATATATATATATATATATTTATTTCAAATTATTTTATTCTTTTTGAGTTTTCTCATGTTACTCATTTCTTTAGTTTATTTTTTATTAAAAAAAAACTAGAAAATTGAATGTTCAAGAGAGTACGTGTGAAATAATACGTTTGAATGGTTCAACAAAGTGAAATTGAATCCAACAACCCGAATCCAATTAGATATCAAATTCAGTGAACCACCTTCGTCGACACGGCCGAAGCCGTCCACGTCACGTGCTATTTCCCTGATCCGATGGGTCCCAGAGAGTTCATTGGGTGCATGGCAGCTGTCCAGGCAACGCGTGGACGCGGTCTTAATTATTATTTCACCATCATAATAACAATAATAATATTAAAAAAGAATTATATAAAATTAAGCAATTTTAAGCCATTTCACTTTGGATTGGGGATTTTAAGTAAATTTTCCCAAATATAATTTTTGAAGGTCAAAATTAAATTAATTTGATTATTGCTTGTCATAATTTTAATATTTTCTATGTTCATTATGAAGTGCAAAGTCAACTCTAGTATTAATTTGGAGGGCAAGCCATAATATGTTAATATATATAAATATATTATTTAAAATTAATTGTAGCATTGATTTTGTGAACTTCATTTAAAAAACAAATGACATTAATTTGCACTTTTAATAATTATTAGTATAATAAATAATGTATTGGTATTTAATTACATAAAATGGCGCCCAAGCACGGACCACTTTGTTGACTTTTATCGGGTCAAATTGGCCACGGAAGCGTGGAAATGGTCAACTCCCCTGCTCCTATATAAACGCCTACCTTCCTCCGCTGCCTCGGCCATTTTATCGTTCGCCGTCGCCTCGCCTCGCCTTCTACAGATCCCCACTCATGTAGCAGACGCGGTTCGGGAGCCAAGGAACAAGAAGAATTAAGGATCAAGAACCTCGAAAAGCTTCCGATCTGAAAGGTGCGTGTGTAAACTTTCCAGTTTTCGCGTGATTAGGGTTTGTGGTTTTTGATCTGTGAAGGTGTCGGTTTTAAGAATCGATTTCTGTTTTTTCTTCACTTTTATTGGTCAAAATAGTGCGCTCGGATAGGTTTTCTAGGTCTGCAAGCTTCGTCCGTTGATGGACGGAGATTGAATTTGGGGGAACAGAATATTGGTAGAAGGGGAATGAAGAAAGTCCTTCCTTTTTGTATTGATTACTGATTGAAATAGGCGTTTCTCACATTGCTCGTTTGATTGTTCTTCCCATTTCCATGAACTCCTAGGGTTTTTGTTCTGTTCCATGTGAACGGAGTCGGTTTCTGGTGGTTGCCGTCTAATTTCGCCTTCGAATGTTTGGGAACTAAAAGTATATTTATGAAGTTTGAAGGACTTGGTAGCGAATTACTTAATCAATTTCTACTTCTACGATCTTAAACCTGTGAAAATTTAGCTTTTTGAGTTGTAATTTCTCAATACACTTTTATTTTTGCTCCCCTTGGCTCTTTAGGCATATGTTGGCACAATTCTATGTTCATGCTCATTTTTAGTTTTTTTTTTATCTAGTACAAGTTTAGGGCTTTTTACATTCTTGACGACTGCACATTGAATTATAGCTAGTTCTCTTATTGAATTTGGTTAAACCAATTTGTTCTATTGACCATAAGCTAGTTCTCTTATTGACTTGTTCTGTGAACTGTGGTAACCTAATTGTCTTTTTGTTTCTTAATTCTGTTAATGCATTTCCACTGCTATATATCTTGCAACACAATTTGGCTCACTACTACAGATTAATTAATTATAATTTACCTTCATTATATGCAATAGGTCAAGGATTGTTATTTCGCAAATCAAAGAAAGCTACACGATGATCGAGAGATTCTAGAGCTTCTGGGGATCCTGAGGGGAGCTTTGAGCTTTCTGACTTTTAGCAATCAAATTTTGTAGTCGATTCGTATGAGGGTGGCACCCTGCAGAGGACCCTGAAGTCTTTACTTCTAACTGGTTTACATTATCAGACATGGCTAGCAATAGCACAATCCCTGGATTCCGGTTTGTAAGATGCCCAAGATGCCTGGCTCTTCTTACTGAAATTGCTAGTGTTCCGGTATACCAGTGTGGTGAATGTGGTACCACTCTTCGAGGTAAGATTCCATGTTGATCGCATTGTCTACTTACATTTTTTTTCTCATGTAGTTCTCCTCATGGATTGTGTTTTCTTTATTCTTGGCAGCAAAACATTATAATTCTACCACTCAGAGTGCAGCATCTCTAGCTTCGCAATCGTCTAAAGCAGAAGATGCTTCAAGCAGTGGTTTAAACAAAGGAGATGAAGAAAGCTGCCTAAAGGAGAGACAAATGGAGCTCGAAGCTAGTTCCTCCAATGCGAGAAGTATGGACTTGCAGAGTTCTAGTCCCAATATCAGAAATGATGCTTCACTGGATGACAAGGAGAACAACAACAATCATCATACTGAATGCGGGAAAGTTTCAAAGATAGCCAGTGAAAATGCATTTGACGTTAGCATCTCTTCCGTCATTGATACTGGCAACACCGAGACTCCTCGTAAACGTGTACCACTGTCCAGAAGAACTTTTAGAAGAATGTCGCAGGATTCAGCAGATACTAATGTACATAAAGAAGAGGGTGTTAAAGAGATGCAAGTGGGAACACAAATTGTAGCTCAAGAAGTTTCGCAAGAGTCACCGATAGAGAAGCCAGCTGCTCTTGATACATTTGGTTTGCACACAAATGAGGTTTCCCAAAAAGAAAAACATGATTTAGTGATACATTCCTCTTTTGACTCTGACGACTTCCATTCGGTTCAGAACTTGATGGAATCAGAAAATCAAGTGCATTCAAGATCGGCCTCAATAAATCTAGTGGAGGTCTCCAAAGGCTCAGCCAACAAACAAAATGATAGGGCAGCAGCTGATCTTGATTCGTTTGAGATCTTGAGGGATTCAGAGGTTCCTATGGGCTTACTTAACATTCAAATGGAAATCCTAAGGAAGGTTGATGGATTGAAAGAGGAAATCAATGAAATCTTTGATAAATCTAATGAGAGCAAGGCACAGCCTCACCATGTGAAGCATCTTAAGCCAGGCCGATGCCAAACTCCTCCTAAAGTTCCCCATCAAAGAAAGGCAATTCCTCGACCACCACCCAGGTCCAATGGCATTCCTTTGGAGCAGTTCGATATTCCTTGCAAGCATTGCCATTATGAAGGCCACCAAGCATCTCGAAGCCCTTGCCACAATGGAATTTGCAGAGCTTGCCACTGCAATCATACACGCCATGCTGGTTCTAGGCCCTCTCCATGTTCCCACAAGCCTGAGGTTGAGCGTCAGACCGAAAAACCAAACAACAATGATGGAAGACAGCAGAAGAAGCAACTTTGTCGCCCTGTTTTAGGTGGCTCTCCATTTGTCGTATGCCACAACTGCTTGGAGTTGCTAAGGCTTCCTATCGATTTCTTCATAGTGCAGAGAAGACTTTATAAGCTTCAATGCGGTGCTTGTTCCAAAGTTCTTACATTTTCTTTCAGAACTCCAAAATATGGGATTCCCCATACACCCGATGAGGCTGAGACACCGACAACCGAGTTGGACAGCAGTACAGATACTACTGGGCACGAGATCTCCGACTTCCGATCCAACGTTAGATCCCCATGGGAACCAGTTTCTTACTCAGACCATGGATACTCTCTCACCTCTGATACTGAAATGCCAGTAAATTTTCCAAGCAGATCAACTCTGATGGATAAGAGAAAAAGTAGGCTTAGAACAGGTTCACAACTTTATCAGCTCATGGACTATGGTTCAGCGAGTGAGATCTTATATCGGCATAGTGATATTGATGAAGTGTCTGAATTCACAACGCCAAGCACACCCCGTTGTAATACTCCCGAGGAAAGGCTGGTGGGAGATGGAATGATAAGAAAAGGCTCTTATGTTTCTGATCCTTCAACCAGTCAGCATTTCTAAAGTTTTTGTGTATGATGTAACTGTATAGTCTATTGATCATAGACCTTTTTGTATTCATTGTAGTTTTTTTTTTCATTCATTATAACTAACGAGATCATCTTAAGATTTTTAGTCGAATTCTTCTTCAGACGATATCTTCTGACTAGATATTCTTCCTCAATAAAGAGACTAGATAGTGAAAGAATGAGTTTACCCTTGGGTGCAGTCGGTTTTGCATCGTCTACGACTTACACATGCTTGACGACCACTCCTAATGCTATAAGTCTGATGTTTGCACTTGCTCGATGCCTCATCGAGCTCGTCTCACCCTGATACAATGCCGCACCAAAACAAGTCACTATATTTTGCAAATGAATTCACATGAACGCTAAACAAGTATATCTTGCAATGCACAAAATAGATGGACAAAGGATTAGAGACAATTATATTGATTCGAATATTGAATCACAGATTCCACAGCCATTTGTACAACATTAACCAGAGTTTGAAGTTTCACAGATCATTCCACAACTACTACAAACTAGCATTTCATACAGGATTAACATAAGAATCCTGGCCTAGTTACAACTATGAACATCGAGCGACATCGTCACCTATACTGATGCATTTTTCTATCGACGCTCCAGAGAGAAGTGCTCAGTGAACAGAGAACAGTATGTCCTGTCAAAAGAAACCATATATCACAGTGAATATCATTCCATGTATTCATAATCTCAATCATGCAACATAATACAGCAAGGAGAGAACCATTTGTAAATTATATAGATACAAAAAAGTTAGCATAAAAAAAATGGCAGACACCAGAAACCATTGTGGAAATTTATACTTCAGTGGGTTGCTTCACTGATCCAATCGTTTTGAAAATTAACTATATAAGCATTTATCAAGGTATGCATATTGTTTTCTTGACTGAATAAAAAAAATGTTACTCTGTAAATAATTATTTTGGTTGATTTTAAAGAAGAAAAATTAACTCGCAATTATATTGATGTGAAAAAGACAAATTCGAACATGTGGTTATTTGTTTTAAAACTACTTGAAACATGACACATGATTTTCCTCTAATTGAAGTTTACATCAAGGGTTAACTCCAATGGTGTATTGGTTCAAAGCATAACTGTTCTATTCTCTACGAATCATCATATAATAAACATTTCAACATTTGATTACAAGAATGAACTCGGAATAGAAATTCCAATCAAAAATTATTCTTCAATTGTCCTTCTTATAGCTACTTTTTACTCTATTCCACGGAAAACCAAACCTCAATTCCCACGCTATTCCAATCTATGAATTAAACTCAAGAACACATATTCTTGCTCATTTCCCACTCAATATCATTCCCTAAGAATTAAAATTCTGTTCCAATCAATTCTATTCCCTAGAAATAACTATTGTATCCCCCATCAATTCCATTCCACGAACCAAACGAAGCATTAAGTCTCCTTTTTTTTTTTTCTGTATTAGATGTCTTCATCAGTCATATTGAGGATGATCTATGTTATCTGTGACACATACATAATTTTCCTATAATGAAGGGTTAGCTCTGTCAAAATCTTTTAATACCAATATTAAATGTATTCACCAATTGTGGAGAAAAATAACTGCAATCTTCATTGAGCCAAAAAAGGAAGCCAACTACAATTATCAAATGTATCCACAGATGGCAGATCTTGTATGTGATGCAATCTGGTGGTAGCCTCAGGGATCAGAAACTGATTACAACTTGGAGAGAATGTCGTTGGAGAAGGAAAGATCATGAACACAGGGAAGGACCGAGATGCCACCTGAGCTCATAGTACCTCAATTTTTACCTGTTATTAACTCGATAACGATGTAACTAGCGGAACAATTTAGTTTCACTTGTTTTTTTTTTTTTTTTTTTTGCAGAGTTTCACAATTGTATCTCCACATTTGCAAATTTAGAATTACCATATCCTAGGTTCGGAATCATTGCGACTCTTCTAAAATCCTTTCGTAGATTTTTAACCATGAATAGCAAGCGCAAATCAATATCGATAGCTACATCCAGGACATATCTTTCTCCCAACCTTTTGGACTTTTGGTAATAGTCGATATCAATTCATTAATTTTTGTTCTATCTCTTTCTTTAAAAAATGAAACCAAAAGAATGCCATTTTAATTTAAATTATAGTTTTTCTTTATCCTCAACAATTTCTTATCCTAGAACTTATTCACTACAACTACAATTAACAATTAAATTATAACATAACATCAAATAAATCCAACAATTAAAACGTAAATTAACTATATGCTTTCCTAATAATTCAATTTTTCTTATCACAATTGATCACATGATCAATTTGATAGTTCATAATATTATAATTAATTAATTATTTAAAAAAAAATTGATCAAAAATAACAAGATATAGAAAATATACATACATAAATAAATAATGTTGTATATATTGAAGTCTGTCAATCTTAAAGGATAGACATATCATGCTTGTAGGTAAAATTAAATTGCAAGGACGAAGTGAAACATTCATAAGTAATTATATTTGTTATCAAGATGAGCAAGGAGAAGTGACTGAATAGCATACCAGAATAAGGAAAAGCAGATTAATTTGAAACCCTGTGAAGGGGTGACCATCTGCTACTCTCTTTTATCCTCCTCACGGTCAACTGCCAACCCAAATACATGATCAATGTTCTTCCTTTCCTTTCTCTCCAGTTTGCTCACAGTATCGCCAATCCCTCTTGCACCACTTCCAGCAAGAGGACCCTCATCATCAAAGTCATCATTTGTATCCTCCGAATATGCATATCTGCAAGTAACATAACTAAGTAAACATCTAGCAAAGTTTACAGCCTGTTTATTCCTTTGATCGAATAAAAGTTATTATCATAAATGCAAGATTCTCCTGAAAAACAGTGATAACGCTAATGAAACCAAACTCCATGCAGGATTGAAGAACTCTAACATTAAAGAAAACATGATTTGCAGATAAGAGCAATGGATATTTCTCAATCAAACAGGTCCACTAGCACACATTTCTATTAAAAGAGGAATAAACATTCTGTAAGCAGACTTTAACAAGTTAAAAGCCCACACCGTTGCTAGATATATGATAGGAGTCAATGTAGCAATCTCAAGTTTATTCTATCGTAGTATTATTCTGCAAAGAAATTCAACAAACACCACAAATACCACCATAAAATTCAGTATCAGAACAAGTACTCTCAATTTCTCAACTCCGAGGTTAAGAAACGTGCAAATTGAAAGAAAGAAAATCTTCATGATAAGTTCATATACAATCAATCCTGAAACCAGAGGAAACAAGAGCAGAATACAAAAGATACTAAATGTGAAGGTATACTCATTAGCAAAATATATATTTTCATTTAAATTGGATTTTCAAAGTAGTCACATCCATAAAAAAGGAAATGGAATTAGAAAGGGCGAAGCAACATGATATTCGAGGTATGATAAAATGCACCTAGGCTTCTTTTCTAATCAAGAGTAACTTATTCAGCATACTTCTATATAACATAAAAGTAAAACCATCAACGAAAAAATCAGTGAAAAAGAAAAACAGCATCAAGACCTGTTGTGTGACAAAAGTACAGAACCAACCAAGATAGTACCTTGTTGGATTTTGAGATGGAGCCCACAGGATGCAAATAACTATGAGCAGTAAATAAGAGAGGACACTCCAAAATGCAGAGATAATCCAAGCCCTTTGCCAAAGTTCACTCAATGGATCGGTTGCGTTGAAATAAAGCTGTATTCAAATTAGGTTCTATATCTCAAATTAGCTAGAAAATTACAAAAGGAATGGATTGCTTTTACAGAGAATAAGAACAGGTGCAGAAAATCAGCAATTTGCAACTCAAAATGACATGCAACAAATTAAGGAAGTCATTTTCCTATTGCATGTAGCGTACAATACTACAAAGTGAAACTCAGTTCCTTTATTCACAAAAAAGGATTTATTTAAAGTTAGGTTTTGGCTTGAGTCTAACTTCCTTTTTCAATTATTAATGTCGTCAAATCAGAGAGGGGAGTTAGATATGTGAAAAGGAACCTTATCTGATGAAGCATAACATGCATGGGCGAGATGGTCATTCAGTGGAAAGAAAGCAAAGAAATGAAAGACCCAAAGCCATGAAAGATAAATTAAATGCAATCCTCGGGTTTCTATAAACTGACAGAGAACTATTCAATCTGTCTCAAGACTATTATCTCACGATAACATTATCAATTTTGTGATGCGGTTCACTCATGATAAGCTGGGCCCTTTCAAGCATTTTTGTAAGCATATATCTAAGGAAAAATCCTCAGCCAAGAAGAACACTATGGCAGAAAGGGAAATAAGGTTCAAACTTAGTTCAGCTTTGAAACAAATCATCACCTTAGGATCTTTTGCATTCAATACTATTGTTGATATCTAACAAAAAAATCTTGAATTACTCATAATATTTTACTCATTTCCTATTGGATGAAAAACATACCTCATATCCAATCCAGACAACTGATAGAAGAACAGTAAGAGCAAGACTATTAGTAAACCTGCGATATAGTTCCAGCTTTGCTGTGTTTCTCCTGAGCTGAAGCAACATACCAGTACCACAATAAGCTCAACAGTTACAGGTAATAGCTAAAACACTAAACCAATGCTGTAGCATAATATGCATGTTCTTTCAATTTGGATATCCAATGAGACTGTTAGTTATATTGAATGCTAGAACAAAAGAAAATACCACATAACCTGATTCAGTAGTTTCGCAAGAATCCATCATGTCTTAGTTCTTTTTAGTGTAGGAGTGTGATTTTAGAATTTGCATTGCAAATGAATATTGGAATTTGTGTCATAGGTTGCTCGTGTGACAAATGATTACCGAACACTTGACGTGGTGTGGTGGACCCTTGTCATTTGACATTTGCCTATAAGTTCAATATAAAATATAATAAAACTATGAAAATAAAGCATAAAACAGCAAACAAATCTTAAGAACGTCTCATAGTCCTGACCCATCAACAACCATGTAATGATATTTTTGTGATTCAGCTTCTATCTAGATGCCAAATTTATAGTTCAAAGGAAGTTAAAACTTTATAGCATTTGAAATTTCATTTGTTATTTGCACCTTCTTCCTCTCGACTTTATTTATTACCAAACTTGAGGATTTTCTGCTGGTGATTATGTGAGAAACAGCAGTTTAATTTGTTACAAATGCAGATTTTCCAGTTAATTAAACTCTGCACCAAAGTGTCTAGAACATTAATCAATTCTAAATCTACACTAAGCACCAGAGATTCTAGTATATTAATCAACTCTACCTTCCAAAACTAAAACAGCTATTTCCAGATCTTGTGCACCATCCAAGTTTTCCATTTGCTTTCTTCACTATACCTTCAACCAAAGAATCCAATGGAAATATAGAACACCACTTCTATGATAAACAAATCAAATGCGAAGATAATCCTACAGGTTGGTATATAACTGGTATGGTCAATAATACAACAACAGAAATAACTACTAGCATTTTCAAAAAAACAAAACAAAAGGAATACATCCTAGCATGCATAACACATGTACTGGTCCTGCCCTGTACTGGCATACAATATGCGACAAAATAACAATCCTTGTCAAAGGTTTCACAGATTCTTTCATAGGTTGCACATTTGTCTTCCACCAAGATGCAGAAGATGTAGAAGTCATGACAAAGAGATGCATAAGGAAACAATCAAGTCAAACAAGGATGTGGCATGATGGCCACATATAGTTTACCTGAAGCTTTTCTAGAGTCTTTGATAAGGATGAAAATATCCAGACAATGAAAGTAGCATCTAAAAGAGCAACAGGTAGCACCAGAAACAGTCTTGCTTTTCCAGCAAAGTCGTTGATGTTTCCCAAATGCTCAACAAGTTCCAGGGCTTCTGAGGCAATGAAATATACAATCCCGAGAAGAGCAACTTTTGTTGTTATGCCACCCAATGTTGACCGGACAACACCATATCCCATTGAAACAACAAGAAGGAGAAGTCGAGAAACAGTCTTTTTGATGGCTGTGAAAGTGACTGCCCAGATGGTTATACCCAAGGGTCTAGTTCCGGTAGAATTCAAGTTTCCATACTCATAATACCAAAAAGCCATTTCACACATGCCTAAAGCAATAACAGCTGTGATATGATAGTGAAGTTGCAGAGTATGCTTCCAGTGCCGCACAAATTGGAGAAACCAAAAGAGACCGAGCAAAAGATATGCCAACGACATGAAACCATAGAATGTCATTAAAGGTGCCATTTTCCCAGGAAGATAACCATGTGGATTCCTCCAAACAGTTTTACCGTTAATTACAGTACCCTGAAGTTGTGGATCACAAAACATGAAATAAAGATAGTACATTCCAGTTTTTTTAATTGGAATAGCTTCAGTCGACATGGATGCCTCTTCAACATCGCCATCAAAAAAGGTCCGTATGCGTATTGGTTTATCTGAGTTATCCTCACTTGGGCGAATGATAACTTCTCCTACTTTGCAATGATTCTGATCATGCAACTCACGTGTGCAACATATATCATCAGTGTTTAAGTATCGACCACCAATCTTATCCCTCTGTTGAATTTCAACTATTATAGCTTCAACTAATCCAGTATTTTGTTGCATAACACCGTGCTTGGATGCTGACTCCTTTGTCCGTCTGAATGTGATAGGATCAAACCTGGAGAAGAATATACAGACACTTGATGTAGTGGTTTGTGTTTGGGGGAAACAACAGTCATTTAGCCAAAAGGATTTTCATAAATCTCTGAAGAATCCATATATCTAATGTTCCTAACCGTAACAACTTCAAAATATTGCTCTCCTTTCTTGTTTGTGTATACTTTGTCTTATCTTTGAAATGCTCCAGGTCATTTCAATGTAGATGTTTCAAAAATGCATATGGTATTGTACAGAAAAGCAAAACATAAAAAGCCTGAATAGGCCAAACCAGAAGATCAAGCTTCAAGCTTCAGAAACTAGTGTGCGCCTATATCTGTAACCAACGGATCTACTGCACTGTTTATCCTCGTAATAAGAAAGATGGAAAACGGGCAAAACACTAGTGCTCTAAGTTTAAACAACAAACCAACCCAAAAAAATCTTTTTTTTTAATTTTAATGCAAACGGTCGAAATTAAGATCGAGACAACAACCAAAGTTAATCGAGGAGAGTGCAGACGGCAAAACCGCACACTACTCAGATCGAAGGCCTGAAGGAGAAGATAGGAGGAGGTAGAGGAGGGGGAAGCTCACTGGATGAAGGAATTGCCTTCGGACGCTGGCCCGGTGAGGTTGAACACCGCGGAGGCGTAGAGGCCCTCGCTTCCGCCATGGAAGAAGAAGGAGTTGGACCGAGGAGTGAAAGCACCGTTGTGGTACTCGTGTATCGAAGCTACGGAGCGATCGCAGAGGAAGAGAATCCCATGAAGAAGCCCCAGAAGAAACGCATTGCCGGTACGCGTAAGCATCGCCACCACCTCCGCCTCCGCCTCCGCCTCCGCCTCCGCCTTTGGGGTATCGATCCGATGAGGGAAAAAAAAGTGGAGAAAAGTAGTAACTTAAAAAAAGAAGGCTGAGGTGTGTAAAGGGGCCTGGCCCACC
>JBAMIB010132276.1:0-13678 GCA_037177415.1 Kaempferia rotunda
AACTCTAACAATAAAAGATTATTGTTATCCCTTTGTTCTTGTTCCCTGAAAAATTTCTACATCTTGGTTTGTGGGAACTTAAACAAAATGGAAAGTATATTTCAGCACCTTGATCTGGCATGCTATGCCTCAGTCTTACAATTTATGTGGGCTTAACAGTAATATGTGCAATCGTAATATGATGTAATTTTTTGAGGTAATATCCTTCTTACACTTTAACTTGTATGTTTATTATGAGACCAAAAATACTGTAACTATTCTGTGTATAATTATTAATAATTTGTTCAATTTGAGAATTGGTTGAAATTTGTACCATTTTATTTCTTTTTTGTAATTTCTTTATTTCCTTTTTTGATAACAGAATTACATAAAGTTTGAGGAATCGTCTGGTGACCCTGTTCGTATTCAAATCCTTTATGAGCGTGCTGTCTCCAGGTTTCCTGTATCGAGTGACTTATGGCTAGGATACACTCGTTATTTGGATCAAAACTTGAAGGTTTTGCTCAGTCTGATTATTTTAAATGAATATCATGATCCAAATATCATACTGCCATCATAGAGTATCTCTATTTTAGGTCCCCACTATTCTGAGAAGTGTATATTCAAGAGCCACAAGAAATTGTACGTGGGTTGGTGAACTCTGGGTGCGCTACTTGCTTTCTTTGGAACATATGCATGCAACAGAGAAAGAGTTAAGCGATGTATGTTTCCTTTTTTGTTGTTATTATAAAGTTTGTATAATGTTATTGGTTTAATATTGGTCTTGGTTATAGTACTTCTAGTGTCTAGGTTTTATTTTATACCCAGGGTGGTTTATGCTTTCTATAACTTTATCTGCAAAAAATATAGGGTTTCTTGCTATTGTGGGGAGTTGTATTGATTTGGAGGTTGACCTTCAATTTTAAATTTGCTTCCTGACTTTCCTATGTCATGTATGAGGCAGCAATTCAACATGATTTCCTCTAAACTCTTATCATACCAAAATTTGAATCAAGTTAGAGTTTCAGTCCCCTGTTAGAATGAAATGCCCTGGCAGTGCCAAGTGCTGGTGCTGCTGTTTGTGCTGAGCAAGAACCCTAGGTTGTGGAGAAGAACGAGGCCAAGGAAGAAAATGAGGCGGTGGAGGGTGTTGTTTACTTTGTTGCTCGCTGGGGAAAAGTCTCAAAGCCTCGACGCCATCAGAACTATTTTGCCACCATTGTTGGTACTCACGAGACCATCTTGGGAAGGCTTGCAAAGCCTCAGCATCCTCAAAATTACTTAGTTGTTGTTGACAAACTGAAATGAAGCCAAGGTGGATGTCGCATTCCTCACTGTGCGCAAGGAAGGAGTGGTGAAGCCTCTTGTCACCAAATTGTTAGGAAGAGAAAGAATGAGGCTGTAGGATGCCGCCTACCTTGTTGCATGCCGGGAAGGAGTCATGAAGCATTGGTGAAGCCAATGTCGCATGCCATAATCTCATGCTTGTTTTGCGTGCTGGTTCTCAGGTGGAATGAAATATGTAACTTGTGTCGACCTGAACAAAACCATTCTCCAAAACTTGAGCCATACTAATTTGAAACAACAGTTTTCATGAACTAAAGGTTTAACTGAGCTTCAATACAACAAATTATCGATTTGTCTAATATGAGACTTCTATTCCCGTTATGTCTTGGGCACTTCTTGCACACTAATTTCCTCTTATAAGTTATAACTATTACAAAATTCATGTTATCACATGGCAAACTATGTTGCTTAGGGATGCTATTATACTACAAATCGACACACTATTAGATTTTGATTTTGTACACAATTTTTTCATTACTTCTACTACTCTCATCTTGAACACTTTATATAATGCTATTTTGACTAGAAGCGGTTTCAATTTTATTCATCATCCTTTTTTCAGGTCTTTGAACAAGCAATGCAATGTGCTTTCACAAGTTTCAAAGAGGTAGTGCAACCTTAATACTTATGCAGTTAATTTTGTGCTAAACAATTAAGTGATATATGTTAGGAGTGATAGGTTATCTTCTGTTGTCTGCTGTTATTGAGTCATCTGCTTTATAATTTCTATTGAGTTTCACCTTGGCCATGGATAAATATAAATATAATTTGTTGTCCACAGAAAAGTGGGTTATTGTTATTCCTCTGATGCATGATTATACCCTGGGTTTAACAAATGTCTCTGCGTATTTGAATTTTATATGATCCAGTCCCCATTCTGTTGTGCTTGCTAGAATACGAGAAAGATGGTTTGGTACTAGCAGGTATTTGACATACCAATAGATGGTGTCCAAGTGTCTAAGATAAGTTGGATTGATTAGAGTCAAAAGTGTAAAGTGTAGAGTAAATCAAAGGAAATTATTTAATATAATAATAATTATTCAATTTATTTAAATATTACTGATGATGTAGTTCAATAGAGGGATACCATTCATGGCTCAGTAGGACTTACATGGCTTGATGAGGATAAGATTTCTGATTCCTAGTTGACTCTTACTGTGGTGAATTAATGATTAATTTGCTATCATATATTAATTTTCCCATTGGCATATGACCCTATCCAAAATTTCTTTTGACATATTTTACTTTAATAATTATGAGGATCAATCCTACACTCCTAATTATACCATTTCCACTCAAAACCTAGGGTGTATCACTCAATTTATTGGCCTAGTACCAGATGTTTTTCCTCTAGCAAGATGCATTATATTATCACTATAGAAGTTAAGGGTGAGCTGAGAACTTTGTTTATAAAAGGCAACTTTGAATGTCAAAATTTCAGTTATTTTATCAGACATGAAGCATTTCTTACTCCCAACCTTGTATTATTTTTTTAGATGACTTGGTATAATTATTTCAATTTTTTTTTATTTAACAAAGAACACTGTTGTTAGTAGTAAAATAACTGCATGGGTTATCCATAATGTTTCTATTTTCTCTAGATCCTAAACTGCATGGATTGTATAAATTTGTTGTGTGATCTGCAGACATGGAGTAGCTAATAAATATGGTCTTTTTTACTTTTAGTATTTGGATCTATTTCTCACTCGAGTAGATGGTTTAAGACGGCGAATGTCTTTGGCTGAAGTAAAGAAGGATGGGCTAGACTATACCATAATAAAAGAAACCTTCCAGGTCATCTTCCTCTATTCTATATCTTTATCCTGTTAAGTTCCTAGTTAGATGTCTGATATTGTTTCCCCCTTTAACTGCAGCGTGCTACTGACTACTTATCTCCAGATTGTCTGAGTACAGATGAACTGTTGCGTCTGCACTCGTATTGGGCAAGATTGGAGGTTAGTCTTGGAAAGGATATTGGTGCTGCATGTGGGGTATGGGAAAATTTGCTCAAGAAGAGGTTTGATTGTCAGCATTAATTTAATTCTTCTAGCTTGATTTGGCTGATATGCTTTTGAAACAATATGACGATAGCATATTTCACTCTTATAGAAATTTTATTACTTGCCTAATTGTCGACTTTAGCTGTTGAATGCATCAGTACCTTTTTCTCCTAATTAGTCTCGATCTTTCCAGGGGAACTATGCTGGAAGTTTGGCAATCATATATAGCAATGGAACTTCAACTGAGTCAAATTAATGAGGCAAGATCAATCTACCGAAGGTGTTACACTAAAAGGTTTTCAGGAACAGGTTCAGAGGTAAGCATAGTATAATATACTAAATTTAACCAATGAAGTCTTTTTCTTATCACATATTTGAATTTGCAGTGTTGTATGGTTTCTTTTTCCAAACTTAATCCAGTTATTCACACGGGTTGGGTATTAACAATATTTTGTGAAATTTCGAAGGACCTTGATATATTTAAGTTATATTTATTGTATCAAGTGCTGTCTTGGCATGAGTTAATGTCATCATTAATAGGAGCGCCAATGGCAGTAACATTAGAGCCAGAGAAACTGAGAAAAGAAAGGAGAAGGAAAGGGGAGGCACTGATAGAGCAGGTTGGAAACTTCGTGCCATGCCATTTGAAACGGGTAGTATTTATCATTCCGGTGCGTGACTGGCACAGCTACTACGAGTGTGCCGCGAGTTCATGAAAGATGCTACGACCCCGCGGCGTCCCTCCGTGGGGGTCGCGGAGGGTGCCACAACGGAGGATGTTCTCCGGCTTATGTGGCGGGATGTGCGAGCGCGGAGGAGAGGGATAACTGGATAAGTGGGGAGAAAAGGGACGCTGCGGGGATGGCGACCATCGGCGGTTGGGCGCGCATAGGGGTGGATGCACATGGGAGGGAGATAACAACAACATAGAACTTTAGGTTTTAAAAAACTTAGGTTTTAATTAGAAATCTTAGGTTAATTTTCCATCAACTTCTAACCTAAATAGGTAATTCAAACAGACTTCCTAATCCTAAAAGAATTATCCCATTAGAATATATAAAAATTTGTTTAGAATTATGAAAAATTCTAATAAAATTTTATATATTTCTAAAACTCTCCATGGGGGCCGCAGTGCTGTGACGACCTCCACTGGTCGTCGCAGACGTGATTTTTTTGGTTTAGTTAATTTTTTATTTTTAAATATGTTTTTTATAAATAAATTATTATTAATAATAGTTCTAAAATATTAAAAGTTATTTCGATTTTTAAAAATAATTTAAAAAATTAATAAATATTTTATAAAATAATTAATTTTTTAATGTATATTAAAAATTAAATATAAATCTAAAATAATCTAAAATTTTTTAAAATAAAATTCTTAAACATTTCAAATAATTTTTTTAAAAAAAATTTACAAATACATTCAAAAAATAATTAAAGATCAAATAATTTTATAATTATTTTTAATCTTTCAAATGATTTTATAATTTTAGATTTAGTTTTAAATTTTAAGGATTATTTATTTTTTAAAATAATTTTTATAAAAAATTAATATGCATAATCTTATGAGAAAATATTGAAATATAAATTCAATATCTCAAAATATAGAGCATATTTAATAATCAAATATTAATAAAACTAATATACATTTATATTTAAATTTTAAAAAAATACTAAAGGTGTATCAGCAAATCATATCGTTTCGGTGTGGGACCAAAGCCTAGGCACGGGTCGAGATTTTAAACCTTGGATCAAATTACCAACAACAATAAATATGAGCAATGTTGGAGTTAGAGAAATTAAGGTGCATCTATATTCTATATATGTTTGTTCTTGTTCTAGTTGTGCTACTCTCGGTTCAATTCCTAGTTTATGGATATATATTGTGGATGTGGGGAAACTAGTTCTAAGATTCAACATAGATGGCCTACGTTTGGGAACTCATTATTTAACCTGGTTGACAAAAATTTATGATGTCTATTTTATTAGTGTTAACAATATAAATATATAAATGGGTTTCTTTTCTAATCGCTTGAGCTTTTGGGTCAATTGGTTAACCAATCGACTTTAACTTTAACATGGTAGGTTAGGGGTTCAAATCTCACTTGTTTAAAAAAACCATTCATATATTGGGAGATCGGAGCCAATTAAGTCATTAAATCAAGTACTCACCTACACTAAAAGAGAGAGTGCTGCCCACACATGAAGGGGAAGGGAGTGTCACCTACACACGAAGGAGTGCTAACTATATAAATGTATAAATATTTTCCTTCCATAACCTTGAGCTTTTTGAACAAGTTATTGCCCAATCAACTTTAACAATTAGAATGCTCCAACTACCAATGCTGTCATTTAATGCATTATAATTCAACCGATTTTTTAATTGCTAAGCTTATTTTTGAAGGTAAGCAAAGTAATTTGATGGGGATTACAGGTTTCCATTAGGTGTTGAAGCATGCCCAGTGTGGGCATGATATGATATTGAAATCATACTATTCTGACCAAAGGTTGCAACTCTAGCAAGGAGAATATTTAAAGCCTGCTTATATCAATTCATAAATGCTTTTATTGCTTCTGTATCAATTTGACTTCATTGTTCATTTTGAAAAAAAAAAAAAAACTTGATAAGAAATAAAACATAGAAGAGAAAATAAAACAAGAATCAATTATGCCATTGCTGGGTCTCATATATAATTTACATTTTTTATACTGTCTTTTTGATAACCTCACTGCCTGGCCTTGAGTCAGTGTTCACTTCAAAAAATTGATCATTTTTAGTTTAGCCCCATTCTGATGCTTTTGGAAATGTTATTACCATACATTTAGTTATTAATGACAGGAGAGCTATTAAATAACTCATGGTCAATATTTTGTTCAAGTTTCTAGGCTATGATAGCCGACTCCACCTAGTGGGATAAAACTTTGTTGTTGTTGTTGATGTTTCTAGGCTATGGTAGTTTGTAGTTCGCTGATAAATAAATGTATTTAGTGGAGTATGAGCTTGATACTGTTGTCACACATTTCATGACTTTTTGTTCCTCTTTTAGATTTTTTTCTCATGTTTTTTTTTCATAAATGTTTTTTTCATTATGGCTCAACTATCTTGTATTTGTTACATGATAGTGGAGTGAATTTTCCTTTCTATTTATCTTTTTATTGTCAATTGTTTCTGGCATTTATCCCAAGTAGCTTGGTTGAAGTAATGTATATGACACTGGAAAACATGTAGGCATTTCATTCTTCTTTGCTTAATCTCAAATATACATTTGTTTTAAGAAATTGATTTCCAGGACATTTGCTATTCCTGGTTGCGGTTTGAAAGGGAATATGGCACTTTGGAAGATTATGATGCTGCACAAAAAAAGGTTCGCTTTCCTTGGTATTTGCATTTGTAGTCCTGAGGTTTCTTTAATTTGTAAAAACTGAGTCATCTTTGTTGGTAAATGTTCTTGGACTTTTCTTTAAAATTTCTTTCACTTAGAGTTTGCAACAAAACATGCTTTTTCTAATTTGGTTCTTCTACATATGGATTTTTTTTTGAACTATAGCTAAACAATATGCACTTTAAGTGACCTAGAAACACACTCGAGAGAGACATGTAAAAAAATGCAGTTGACCCCTTTGATACTTGGACTCCTTTTTGTACCCTTGTCAGTACGACACAACAAGACATGGAAATGAGTATCAAAATTGAGTCTGAGCAGCCATATTCTTCTTCAAGAAGAAGTGTTCCTCTTCTTTTTCTTCTTGTGCTTCCTCTTCTTATTCTTCTTCTTCCCATTCCCCTTCCTCTTCATTTCATTTTCTTTGAGAAGAGGTAGAGGTAGAAGAATAACAGTAAAAAGTGGAAGAGGAGGAAGAGGAAAAAGAGAAAAGACAAAGATGAAGACAAATGAGAATATTAGGTATGATTACTATTTGTTTTAAGTCATAAATTTGGTTATAAGCAAGGTTTGAAATCTTGTTCTTGTTTTGTGTCGAGTTTTGGTCATTGGTCGGAATGAGATGTTTCAGTGCCATGCAGATAATGTTGACAAACTAATGTTGAAGATACGAACGAGGAGAGGTGGGAAATTGGAGAGGAGAAGGGAAAGGAACAGTGAGGAAAAAAAAGTAGATAAAAGTAGCATAATCAAACCTAACTTCATTGCATGGTGGTCACTGGTATTGTTGTTGTAGATTGTGGTCAACTAGGTTTGGCAATTACTTGCAGGTTTCGTCAAGTCAAATAACATGCGGAAGCTTATCTCAGACTTGAAAGGACAACATTCATGGACAGCTCGCAGAAGGGACCATGAACTTGTGAAAGGGACTATGTTTGTAGGCAGTTTGCAGAAGTCTCTATTGCATAACATTAGACTTCTTGTTGAAGCCTCACACGAGTACACATTGCAAATTGCTTGTGGAAGCCTTTGCAATAGTCATCACCATCACGAACTGTGACGGAGCATGTTTTGTCATCTTGATCAAGTTCCGCATGCCAATTGACAAGGGAATGAGATGTTACCTTGGTTATAAATAATATATAAATTAATTTATCTTATATTCAATCAAAAAGTAATATTTAATTTTTTTTTATGAATGGTGTACATGTATCCATCTCCTTAATTGTGACCATTTCAATAAGTCCATGTCCTTATTTTAAAAAGCTCACCTGTCTGAGACTCATTTCCTACATGAGTATGGATACTATTTTTGGAGTCCAAGTAACATAGGTTGACGCTGGTGGGGTTGGGTATTCTATGATTTCTTCAACTGGAAAGGAATCTGGAGAAGAAACTTGCAGTCTTGGCCCTAGGACCTTTTCCCTTTATTCTGAGAGGGTAAGTTATTTGGTTCTTTTGTTGTTTCTATCCTGTGTTCATTTAAGTTGTAGTCAGGGGCGACTTCACATAGTTATTATTGCTTCTGTCTATGTTCATACCAGATTTACTACAACTCTTATGTTCGTCTTACCGCATTTTTCATCTAACCTAATGTGTGGTTTATCTGCTCTGTCCAAGTGGCATGTTACATGTCTGCAGATCTGCACTAAACTCCATCTTATCTATTAATATGTTGGACTTTCTTCTTGTGTGGATTAATGATTGTTATCCGATTTGATTATTTTCTCTAATATTTTATCTGTACCAAACACTCTATGCTCATGTCAATATGATAGGTTGCGCCGCGCTTAAAGGAGCTAAAGGCATTCCAGTCTCAACAGGAGGCCAAGAGTGACATTGCATCACTTGTCAAGCCGGACAATCCTAATGCAGTTGATACATCACGAAAGAGGAAATTAGGTAAAGTATCTCAAAGTAAACCACCTCCTGAGAAGCGAAAAAAATATTCATCTGAACCTTCAGAAACATCTGAAAAAGTGCCTGCAAAAGCAACAGACCAGATTAACATTGCAAAAGGAACTGATGAAGGTGAAGCAAATAATTTGCTTGATACATCCAGCAAGAAATCTGTCAGAACTTCAGAACATAGGGATTCCAAACCTGAGTTGTATAATGATAAGTGCACTGCATTTATCTCTAATCTCAGCTTTGAGGCAAGTGATTGATCTATCTTATTCTATTCTTACTGTTAGCTTAGCAATTTTTTTTTTGAAAAAAAAAAAGAAAAATATAAGCAACATTTGTTGCAGGCAAACGAGGAACATTTGCGCAAATTCTTCAAAGACTCTGGAGGAGTTGTTGCTATACGATTGCTTAAGGATAAAATAACAAGACAATCAAGGGTTTGACTTCTACCTCATTTCTGTTTACGTGCACACTGTCAATTGTGAAATTATCCTCATTCACAACATTGCACGCACACTGCCAGTTTGGAATATAATCAATTGTGTCCATGTGTGTATAATGGAACAGCGTATTCGACAAAAAATGTCTTATGCTTAAATTTACCAAAGAAAGAATAGTTTGAATGATGTAAAAAATGATCAATGAAAATTCTATGGTTATTGGGAGCTTAAGTTTCAGTGGTTATTGGGACCTTTTGCTTTGAGTTTCACTTCTGGTTGTTGTTAACCCGACAATAAAAGCTATTAATACTTTCTGTACTATCCAGTTAGCCATCAGGAATAAGCACATTTATGTTCACAATTCTTATTTTTCCATTAGAACCACATTTTCATATTTGTTTTCGTAATTGATACAGGGATTAGCCTACATTGATTTTTCAGATGACGAACATCTTGCAGCAGCAGTTGCCAAGAACAAGCAGAAGTTGCTTGGAAAGAAATTAAGTATTGCACGATCAGATCCTAAGAGAAGCCAAAAGAGAGACCCAGCTAGTAGCAATTCATCCACAACTCATAAAATTCCATTTGGTTAGTTTGTTTTTTTAATTCTTTCACATAGAGACCACTTCCAAATTTGAAAAAACAAAAACTGTGGTTCTCCATCATAACTGGCACCATCATAGAAAATTTATTGAATGACTATATTAAACAATGAACAAATGCTGCATCCTGGTATCATGAATCATGAATCTCTTGCGGGTTAATGAGTTATGTGCGGTGACAAGATTTTACTTTAAAGGATGCTTTTGTATATTCTAAATAGGAATTCAGCTATCAGATGGACATTTAGGTTTCTTAAATCAACAATCATAAGCTAAGTCGTATTGAAATGAAATTTATCAAGATATTTCAATTTAAGGGAATTACTTTCTGAAAGAAAACCTGTTTGAGTTATTTTATATTGTTCATCACATCGTGTGCTAACAAGGGTTCCCATCTACGAAGTTTTCATATTGCATTTTCTTTGTCAGCTTATGCTAGTTTTCTTTGTCATTTCTTTTGACGTACTGATTTTTCAACTGTTGGCGGTTGGCTAGATGGATGAATTTCCACAGCAAATTTAACGCAAAAAAGAATGGCCCAGTTAGTAAATCATGGGCTGTTGATCTTTTTGCACTTATTTTACGATTCAAACATGTGTGATTACGCAGGTTCAAAGATGACTCGAGGTAACAGTGACAAGAAAGATGTGTCTGCAGCTAAGCGTGGTGGTAAGGAGTTCACTGGTAGTGTTACTTTTGCTGTACCCAGAGCGTTGGCACAGCGCCTTGAACACGCTCCAAAGGAAGCAAAGCCTGATCAAGCTAGTGAGCAGCCAAAATCAAATGATTAATTCGGAGCTTATCTCCTAAAGTAGGCGAACATGAAGACGTGTATGGAGAGTTACATAGGATCCATGTTCCAGTCAACCGTGTTATATAAAACTTTATTGCTGTTACATATTTGCTTTTTTCTACTTAATATACGTTTCCAAGTCTTTTTGAGTTTGTTTGGATGCTAGGGACTTTACAAATCAGCAATTTTGTCACAATTAACATGTTTCTTATTAGCCAATTGTGTTAAATATTGTTGTTAGACAGCTGCCCACCTTGACATATTACTTTTGTCGTAAGCTGTACCAAAGTTGAGAAGCATCTTTGGAGACAAAATAATTGCGAAGAGACTGACTCTTCACAATAATTCATGTGAAGGCTTTTAATTGATTAGCTCTGGTTCTGTCTAATATTGTCAACTCAAAGAAGCGCATTTAACACTGGAATAGGAACTTTTCATATGAATTTGGAATAAGCATATTTTAATCCAAGTTTTTTCCTTCCAATTTTCAAGGCGCAAAGTGAAATTCATTTCTGCCTTTTAGCTTAATAAAATGTTTTCCCTTTATTGTTGATACCTAATCCCACTGGGAATTTATGTAATAATATTGACTTTCAAAAATGAGCTATTTATCAGTGCTCTTCGGTTATGAAATAAAATTGATATTCTGCACGCAAACTGTGTTAGATATCGAGATGAAATGAATGCCGATGCAGCTAAAGTACATTGCTAAAACATTACAGGGAGCATTTCATTATTGTTTATTAAGCCAACACCAAAAAAATAAATCCACTAATTTTTGTCGTTTCATTATGTTCCACTAGATCCTTGCACACGTGAATCAGCGTGCAGTACAACACTGTAACTGTAATGTTTAATTAGTTAAAAGAGGCACGTCTTCTCTTCCATGCCTTAACCATTTGCACAAATGACTAATAATCATCCTCCGTGTTTGTATAAGGACGGATTGACAGGGATACCGAATCATCTTTTACCACATAATTAATTAAAAGAGAGAAGAAATGAGAGCCAGAGTGAAAAGATAGGTTTTGAGCCATGGGAGGAGAAATATGTTGAGAGAAATAAATAGCTTAGATCAACCGAAACTCTAGGTCGACTTATAAATCAATCAAAAGGTCAAGGGCGAATTACTTCTTGTATTTGAAAACAGTTAATCTAGGTAACGCGAACAATCCGTGTAGGTTAGAAAATAATATTTGTTGAAGTTAAAAAAAATAAAAAATTGTGAAAACAATTATTTAAGATATATGGTGATAAAACAGTGATAAAATATGGTTTTTGAGTTTTTTTTTTTGTTGGAAATTTTCAACAAAGATGTTTGCTAAAACATAATTTAATTAGTTGATATGATGTCTCATAATAGACGGTTCTAAACGATCACCTTACTATTCCACTTCTCTTTCTTAAATTAAAAAATTGACAGGTTCTTTTCCAATTGAATTTGTAAATCACCTAATCAAAATTTTTAAAAGTATCGTTTTAGCATATTATAAATAAATATTGATATTATATAGCCTTAAGATACCTCAATATATGTTTTATAGTAGTTAATTGAGATTCTTTGGATTGGATTAGAATTGTATATGAAATCCAACAAAAATTTATAGACCAAGTCTACTTGTAGTAAGATATAATAAACCATCGGATCATCGTATAAAATAACTTAAAAGTACATTTGAGTCAAATTTTGTAACTAAAATACATAAATTTAATCTAAGAGATTTGGAGTATACTTATATTTTTTTTCAAGGTGACCAAACGACTCAAAATGGTCATATAACAATTTAACCTAAATTTTCTACATGGACATTTTAACAAACTTGCATAGCATTATTAGACAACCATTTTTTTCACGAGTAAGTGATACATTTTTGGTGGTTTAAGGTCATTTATGGCCGGACACTTCGGGTGAAATGTAATCTAATGTTCTTTTTGTTTTTTTAAATGCCCCTTTAATTAAAAAAAAATTATCCAATTAGCCTCATTAATTATCTTTAGGGTAGTCGACCCAACCCCATAGAAGTTTCTCACTGATCACGAGAGTAAATCAGGAAGCACTCGCGGCAGGCGACTCAGAAGTCAAACATCCCTTAGTTGCGAGTCTCATTTGGAGGAAAAATCCTTGTAAAAGCACCGTAGCTGGGAATTGAACCGTGGATATCTGTGAGACAATTAAACGCTCTTATCGCTGCACCATAGCGTCAGGATCAAAATAGTTCTTTGAAAATGAGGTGCATCTAGTCCTTTTAGATCCACTTCCATTTAGTTCCATCATGAAGTTAGTAGTCCCCTCGGGGTGGTACGATAATTAAGACATGAAAGATTATCATATAAGGTCTTGACGTCAAAATTGGGCACGTCTGAACATATACCTCTTCATGCCTTAACCATTTGCACTAATGACTAGTAGTCATCTGTGATTTACTTCTTCCGTGTTAACCTAGAGACGGATTGACAGGGGCACTAAAGCGAACGAATTGTCATTTGCCACATCATAAACTTAGTACATTTTACTACTCAATAACCGTCCAAAATCAATCATTAAACTTGTTTTTCTTTTTCTATTAGTTGGATCTATACGAGGATAAAGATTGATATATCTGATGATATATTTATTGATTATAAGGTTAAGTAATTTTAATTAGATCAAGAGTGAATCTCATTTATTTAGTAGAATATAATGAGATTAAAATATTATTTTAACTAGTTAAGAGTTGAATAGGTCAACATTAATGTATTGGAGCTTCTCCGATTAGGTAAGTCCTTTTGGTGGCTCGAGTGAGATTCAGATAAAATATAAGAGTTATAATTTATCTAAATTATAGTAGAAAATAAAATATATTAGACTAATATTGACCTGGTCCGGGTGTCTTCAGCCTTCTTTTTTCAGAATTGAGGTTCCTACATCATTTTGTTAATACTACATAAAGATAATATATCATGCAAAATAAAATTAGCACAAATATAATTTTAACAGTAATAAATAGTATGACTTAGATTCTGTTTCTCCAAGACCAAAATCTAGTCAAGGTCTCAGCTTAGGTTTCCTACCTGGACCTAAGCTGAGTTGACGCCTACTGTCCCCTCGACCGGGAACGCGTCCTCACTGGTTCGCTCCTCCAGTGTCTTACCTTCATTTACCAGTTGTAGACTTTCCTTGACCGGATCCCTTTTTTGGAGCAATCTAGTGCTCTAGGTTTTGATGTTTGGACATTGGTTTAAGTTA
>JBAMIB010132488.1:0-13676 GCA_037177415.1 Kaempferia rotunda
AACTGTGCGTAATTTCAAGCTGTTTGTTTATCGAAGGATCTATAGGGCGGTTCCAGATATGCGCTCTTTCTCTCTCTCTCTCTCTCTCTCTCTCTCTCTCTCTCTCGCTAATTTAACTTAATGTCAGTAATGTGTAAATATTTGTAAATTGGCGAACTGGGGATTGCAATGATGTATTGGACTGATTCTGGACTTTTATGTTTTTTTGATTAGCTGATTTGGGCGGCGAAAAGTCAGTTAACCGAGCGCTTCTATTACCTGCACAGACGATTGAGATTATTCTTTAGTTAGAGTTTAAATAATTACAAGTTTGCAGCAATACTATTTATATTGTTGTGGATATCAAAATGTGAGATTGCTGAACTTTTATGGCAGGGAGAGTTCTTACAGATAAAGTGAGCTTGAAGTCAGTTCCAGTATCCAACGGTTCGAAGCTCATGCTTATAGCTTCTCAAGGTCTTCATCAAGGGGTACTTTCTTTTGTGATTATCTTTATTGTTGGTTTGCTTTGCCTTGCAATAGGATATAGTTGTCTATTGTCATGCCTGCTGATTGACAGTGCATGAAAGCCTGTAACACATGTTTTTAAGATGTTATAATTTATAGTATTTTTAGATACTGTTCAATTGCAAATATACCCAAGTTCTGATAATATTGTAGCGAGGTTGATCTCTCAGACAATTGGGAGAAAATTGCAGGTTGTTTCTTTGCTTGCTATCCACTTTGTATGACCCTATACTCTTAAGTGTGTTTTTTTAACTAGTATAATAATTATTGAGAATCTCTTGTGAACAGGATGGTCCCATAACTAAAGACTCTACATCTCAAACGGCTAACTCAAGGAGGATTCTTGATGCTAAGAAAGCTCAAGTTAGTCACACAAAGACATTTATTGAGAAAAGTCGGTCTGAAAAATGGAAGTTGACTGGTGTTGTGGCCTTATCGGAGTGCCATTTAGAGGTACCAATGGGGGTGAATCAGTAAATGAGCGTCTGTTCTCTTAAAATGAACACAATGTCAATATAAATTTTTTCCTTATCATTTCTTATTGGAGGCATGACAATTTTATTTGTGATTGGTGGAATAAATGGCCATATTTTTCAATTTCCTATAGAATGTTTGAAACTTCAAAAATAGAACCTTTTCTTCTTAACTTTTAGCTCGTCCTTTGTCTAGTTTAGTCCTTGTTGCTTTACTGTCAATCTATCATTTTCAAATGTTTTATTTTCACTATTTTTATAAATCACTCTGATATAATACTTATATTTGCATGTATAACAATGAATCACCTGGTCTTGCACATGGTGTATTAGAGAAGTTTCATCTGACAACTGGTTCTAATGTTGCTTTTGTGTTTATTATTTTGCATCAGTTTTTTTTTTAAATTTATTTTTCTAAACATTCTTAGTGTTGAAATTTGAAAGTACTTTTGATCCAGTTAATCACTGCTGCTTTCTATACATTACTTCAAATTAAAATAACACCTGACTATTTTGATTAAATTTGATCTGAATTAGTCTAATGGGATTCAATTGTTAACGAACATTCTAATTGAGAAATTCATTAACATATATACTGTGAAGTTTTCTTCCTTCTACTTGTGAATGATATTCTTATGTATTGATAGGCAGTACCTGAAGAAGTATGGTCTTGTGAATCTTCTATAAGAGTATTGGACATCAGCAACAACCTTATTCGTGAAGTACCAACTAAAGTTGGATTATTGCAGTCACTGAATGTAATTCTCCTTTATCCGCTGTCGATAGAAGTATTTTATCCTCACTAGCTGTACTACCATGTTTTAGAATTCCAAAGGTCACTAATAGTAAATAGTATCTTCCAGATACAACAAGTTTTGATTTTGGAATTTCTTTCAATGTCTTTAGAAGTTGTTGCTGAATGCAAATAATATAACTGATGACAGCATAAGTTGGGATGGTCTATCATCTCTGAAGTCTTTGACTGTTTTATCAATTAACCAAAACTGGTATGTAACAGATTGATTCTTTGATGTATTATTGTTATTCCAAGGATAATGTTGTAATTGGATTTATGCAGCATTTTGTTAGAAGACTGCTTAATAATCTGTCACTTTTTCATATGAATCTAATATGTCCTCTTGCCAGATTAATGGAGTTTGTAGAAATAGTTAATTAATACACTTTGTACTGAGATAATGTTTATTAGGTGTTTACTCTCCTTAGTAACATAGATAAGGAAACATTGGACATGGTTATCGCAAGATTCACACCACAAGAAGTTGTTGCGAAGGAGTTTGTTCCTTTACTAATGAAGCCAGAGTAAAGGGGATTATATAATTTGGGTCCTCATTAAGTTGATGATTATTCTAACTTTTGATCCAAATGAATCAGCAAGCTAATTAGAGTTCATCATCCCATAGGTAGTTGCAAAATGACAGTGAAATAAGAGCTGGAAAATGGTATTTAAGAGGACTAGGAAACTCACAAGTATGCATAGTGGATCTCATAATTGAATGAAGCTAGAAATTAGTGTGATGAAGTTCCTGCTAAGAAATTTCATTGCAAAAAACGAGGATCAATGGGCAATGTGAAGGCTCCCAACTACCTCTCAATTGTTATTTTTCTTATTTGGTCAGTTTGTATGAGCGTGTATATGTTTTTTGACAACAAATCTTCTTGAGCATCCCAATATCAAATCCAGATGTCCTCATTAAGTTTAGGGCAAAAAGCAAAAGGGTGCTCCTTTTATCGAATTGTCAAAGGGACGCCCCACTTTAATTTTTTCTTATCAAAATGGCACCTCACCCTTGTAAAATGACACAAATGCCCTCTACGACACACACAGTCCCACCTATATTCCCATCTAAATTCGATCACATTGTAGCAGCTACAAAATCATAGTTGATATCAGGGTTGACGATGATATATTAAATTGAAACTCATTCAGAGATCTTCGATTTGATATATTTTGAGTCTTGTGGTTCAACCTGGGTAAAAAATTATGACCACTCAAAGTTTATTCAACAGATACATAGTAGAAGCTACGAAGCCTTAGCTACTACAACTGTGTAGCAACTCAGTTGTAGCAGCTACGAAACCCTAGCAGCTTCAACTATAATTTCAATTTTAAGAGGTCATAATTTTTTATTCGAGTCAAACCACGAAACACAATATATCAAATCGAAACTCGTTCAGAGATCTTCGATTTAATGTATTGTGTGTCCCGTTTTTCAACCCGAGTCAAAGTTATGTCCTTTAAAAATTTACCCAGCAAGCATATACATTGTAGCAGTTACGAAACCGTAGCTACTACAACTATGTGACAATTCAGTTGTAGCAGTTACGAAACCATAACTGCTATAACTACAAGTTCAATTTTAAGATGCCATAATTTTTTATTTTGGTTGAATCATGAGACACACAATATATCAAATTGAAGCTCGTTCAGAGATCTTTTATTTGATATATTCTTCTTCTTGTGGTTCAATGCAAAAGTTATGGTCTCTTAAAGTTCACCCAGTATACACGTTGTAGCAGCAACGATTTTATAGTGTAGCTGCTACAACTACAAGTTGTAACTTTGAGAGGCTAAACTTTTGATTCGGGTTGTACCACGGGATGCACAATATATCAAATCAAAGCTAGTCAGATATTTTTGATTTGATATACTTTGTGTCTTATGGTTCAACCCAAGTCAAAAGCTATGACTTCTTAATGTTTATCTGGCATACAACTGTGTGACAACTCAATTGTAGCAGCTACAAAATCATAGTTGCTACAACTGTGTAGCATCTACAAAACTGTAGTTGCTACAACGTGATCTGATTCAGGCGAGAGTGCGCGTGTCAGAAGCATGCAGTGTGTCAGTGGGTGTGTGACATTTTATAGGGGGATGGACCGCTCTTTTGATAAAAATTCAAAGTGGGGTGCTCTTTTGACGATTCGATAAAAAAGTGACGCTCTTTTGACTTTTGCCCTTAAGTTTAATAGGCAACAATATTAAAAGTTTAAATAGTTACAGCTAGAAAAAGAGGTTGACAATCATATCTTCATTCCATAGGATGTATGATTTAATCAGACATAGTACATGTTGTCAATGTAGTGAACTAACTTATGTTTCAGTGTTAGTAACTCAGTGTTTTGATTGGAACAAATTGCGGAGTGGGGTAATCTTGCAGCAATATTTTGGATGGCAATACCCAATTGCTGCAGATGATGGGTGAAGCAAGCTAAATGAGTGGTGAGAAGCTATCCTTATTCTTTGAGTTCTGGGAAGACGAAAACTAAGTCGCAGCTTATTATTTTGGAGAACCTGACCTAAGAAAACTGGAATGAATTAAAGCAAATGTTTTTGAAGCATGAATGATATCATTAGCATTCAGAATTATGCATTATGCCCTCATGATACTCTTATTGGATGGGGAATAAGTGCGTTGAAAATTAAAGCATAAAATCGCAGATGGGAAAGTTTCCACAATATCTATGGAAATGAAATGAAGTTACTGGATTCTCAGATAAGTTTATCTTGCACTTGATGCCTAAGATATTGGGCACAAGTACAACACATTTTTTCTGTGTTTACCATTCTATATGAATGAAGCTTAAAAGCACTGAAAGAGCTGAACATGTTTAATTTTAATTTATTTGCAGTTTACAAACAGGAAGTGTGTAACATTTTGGCCGTACACTATTTGTCCTACCAGTTACGTAGATATGCATAAGCTCTCTTCCTGGTGACACTTTTACATTGACTTTCTTTTGAAAGTGTTCTGCCTTAAAAGGAAATTCACAATTGACTGCAGGCCTTTTCTTTATTCGCTTTTAGTAATTCTTGGCGCAAATATCTGTTCACTATCTTTTGACAACAACAACAACAACAATAAGAGCATTGCTATTCTCAACTACTTGAGATTGGTACATGGTCCATTGAACTTTCTATGCAAGGTTATATCTCATTTATAATATCCAAATCTCAAATTCTTTTTAGTTATATGAGCTAGTTTATAACCTTCAAAATGTGGCTTGGAATTCTTGGCTGAGCAGTTGGATTAGCAACTACTGAATTGTCTTTAATTTTCTTGTATGTTTCCTTGAATTTCCCCTGGAGACTAATTTAGTCGGTGAAAAGATTAGGTCGGATATGTAAAAACTGTTCAACGGTAAATTCTCACATGTGGTACATCCATTTATTATGGCAATTTATCGATATCATTCTGTTTTTAGAATGCTTGATAGTCATTTGGAGTCCTTAAAATGCTTGAGTAATTATTTTTTTAAAAATTTGATTGGCTTTGTCTCAACAATGATGTGGTTTATGAATTCCTGAGTGATTGCAGATGTTTCTTTCCTTTGTCATTGTTGCTTCATTTTTCACATGCTTAATCAATCTTGAATGGATCTGTTATTTATTTTCACTATGTATAATATATGCGATGTTGATTACAAACAATTTTGTATGTAGGTTATTTTCAACAATAAGTTGTCCTGTATATAACATTTGAGATTCATGATTCTAAGCTAGTTGGCTTACTTTTCTGTTGATTAACATAACTGATATTATTGTTAAATATTTTGGCAGTTTAACTATGTTGCCATCTACAGTGGGTACCTTAACTTCGCTTTGCCAACTCCATCTTTCAAACAACAAGATCACAAGCTTACCAGATGAATTGGGATCATTGAATAAACTTGAAATACTGAAAGTTGCCAATAATAGGTACACTTTAAACTTAATTTTTTTTTAACCGTACCTATGAAATTGCAACTTAATGAATCATATGATTTAACTTTTACTTGTCAAGTTTTAACTGATTGGTGACACCACTTTCAAAATAAACAATCTTATGCATATTGATGTGAGAGCCGATTTCGGTACACATGGTAATGAATTCAAATTTTAGGTTTTTTTGCTCAACAAAAAACTAATTAGCTGATGGAATTGCTGTTGACAATTAGTTTGTGAAAATAACACTTGATCATGCTGAAAAGACCATTTTTTTCAGTAATTCAGGAGCATCTCAAGTTCTATATATCCTTAACTGACCTATTGAATGGAATATCTTGATAACCAACTCCCATCACATGTTTCTTGAAATCACAGATGATAGAAGCAAGTGTCACCTACTTAAAAAGTTGTAATTGATATTACTCAATTGCCCAACTAACTTGGTGAATTTGCATCACCTTCTTTTTGTGTATTAACCTAAATAAACTTGCATTTTCTTTTGGAGATACTATTATCCACATACCTCAAAAGCAGTTCATGATTGAATTATTTGGCATAATTCCAGAATTGAGTGAAAAGCTATTTAGTTAGAAAAAGTACATATTCTCTTCCTTGCTTTGTAGGACATGATCTTTCCTTATTTTGCCCTTTTCAAAACACTGAAAAGATGAGCAGATTATTTATATCGTCTGTCAGGTGTATTTATATCAATGCTTTAATTATAAAAAAAATAGTCCTTCAAGATTAACTGATCTTAAAACAAAATTTGCTCCATATGATTCTTCAGTTACATCTTTTGCTATTCCTCTTTTAGAGAGGTATAGGATAAAAAATCTTTTTTTTTTTTTTTGAGGTGATGATTTCACAATGGTAGCTATATTTTGGCATGTATTGTTTGTTTGTTACTGATTGCTTTTTAAATGTTTTTCCCCATTAGCTGTAATCCATGTTTGTTCAGTTAAGCTATTAGATTCTGCATGTTGAAACTTAGACCCATCCTTTTCTATGCAAGAATATGAAATGGACTCTTCATGCATCATATTTCAGGATTTTCTTGTTGATCTTTAAGAGCCAGTTACTGCTTGCCAAGTGTCCATGCATCATATCAGGTTCCACTGGTTGTCAAATCTCCATCTTGGCACCTCCCTTGGTCTTTTCCATGTATCACAGTCTGCTAAAATATTTCAGATTTGAATACTATCTTGAATGTCATGCTACCTAAACTATGCACTCTCCCTAGAGTATTATGTGATTGAAAACTCAAGTTTGATTGCATGTGCTACATGGAAGTCTATCATATATGTAGTTGTCTAGTCAAAAAGATGTGTTTGTTCACAAAAAGCCATTTTTTATATTATATTATTAATGGAAGATAAATGAATTACCTCAACTTTTTAATCATCTGGCTGCATGATGGCAGGTTGAGTTCAATACCTTCGATTATAGGAAATTGCAAATCTCTTGTTGAGGTAATTGTGCTCTTGTCAGTTACTATATTGAATATCTAGGACTTGAGATAGTTTGTGTTAGCAAAGATAGGACATACTATGGTCATGCTCTACATGTATTACATGATTGATTTGTTTTTTTTTAATGCAGATCGATTTATCATGTAATCTGCTAGTTGATCTTCCAGCAACTGTTGGGAATTTGCTTGATTTAAAGGTTATTATCTTGATTTTTTACTAATAAAGATCATAAGAATATTATTCTCATTCCAGGGCTTCATATATTGAAAGATTATAGCCTCTCTGCATAAAACATTTTATTTTTAGCTTAGTTGTTTTAATATCTTTTTAAAGTAACGTGCTTGTGGTTGTTGTTGCTGTTCGCTATAAATGGAAGTTGGAATTATGGCACCTTTAACTTAAATAATATAAATCTCTTTTGACCTTATGATTGAAGCGGTTAAAGATTTGAAATCTCACTCTCTTATGATGTTGCAATACTGACCTGACTGACACACATTAACGGTCAATATATTTCTAGAAGACTTAGAGTCAACCTTGCTCCTTTGTCATCAATAAGACTTCTTGTAAATATGTGAAATTGTCAGTCTCAAGTGTAAATTAAAACAGTGAGACAAAGGCTGAATGAAATTAAGGTTATGCAAAATCGGGAATACAGAATTATTGCTTTGTTCAATCCTGGAAAACATACAGATAATTAAGAAATTCTGTCAAATTTACACTTGGTTTCCTCTCTCCTAGTAGTAATACTGTTGCCCATTCTTTAACTCCTTTCCTTGAGTCATTCAATAGGTATGTAGCATTTTGTTTCGTGTTGTTGGCATGTTTTTAACCTATTCTACAAAACATTTCATAGCTTATGCATTTGCTGAGATTATCCTGCTAGGGAATCTCTGGATCCTTCAAACTTCTGCTAAGCGATTGTGTAACTTATACAAAGTTGCTAAATGCTCAGATACATTCAAGTATCAAAATTTAATGGGTCCAATGTATGAGCGGATAAAATTTAGTGCATGATCAAGTTAGTGTCTATCCTATTTCATGATAAATAAAAGGTGCTTAAATAAATATTGCTAAGTTTCTATAACATATCACATATGCAAAATATGTAACAGCTTTTTGCAGTCAGATTCCCATGCTTGCTTAGATTTTCTATTTTGGATTTTGGATTTTGGATTCTGTATCTAAAAGTAGAATTACGCTTTCAATGATTTAGGTTGTAGAAGCTTCCATTCGGAGACTCTTCTCTTGTGTTCTCAAGATCACGATAACTGTTGTGTATATAATATGCTGAAAATGCTCAGCTCATGTTGCAGGTCCTGATTCTCAGAAACAACGGACTTAAATCCCTCCCTTCAGCATTATTTAAAATGTGTACTCAACTGTCGACGCTGGACCTACATGGCACTCAAATTACCAATGATTCTCTTCGCCAGGTACTTGTGACTTTTATTTCCTTCAATTCAGTCTTGTCAAAGTATGAACCATTCTCTTTATGTGTTCATTTTGTGTTCAGGTAGAGTACAATAAAAGGGTAAACTGCTTATTTGTTCATTTCTGGTTCATTATTATCTTTACTTTTTGTTAAACTTTTCTCATGGACATTCCCATATCTGGATTTCAGATCAGTTTGATTTTAATTGTATCAAACAATGAAAACACTACTACTGATTCACTGAACTTGATATTATATGGTTCTCTGTTTTTGTCACTTTTGTCTAAGCTCAAATATTCACCAGGCTGAAGGATGGAAAGATTTCGATGAACGGCGGCGTTCAAAGCATCAGAAACAACTCGATTTCCGCGTGGGGTCTTCAGGGGTGTTTGATGAGGGTGCTGACGACGATCAAACCCACAGATAGATTTCCTTTGTTTTCATTAATAATACGATAATATCATAAATATGTGACGTTTTTGTATGTTCGCGTTGGCTCAGTTCAATTTGTAGCAGTGGATCAATGATGTATATTTGACTTCATTCAATTCTTCTATTGTGTTTTCATCTTAAATTAAGTAAAAAATTGAAAGAATGAAACATTGTCCTTGTGTGATTGTCAAATTTTCGTCAAAAATTAAGTCAAATTGAAAAGAAATGAAAGGTTAACATCTACATAAGAAAGATCGCTTCCTTCATCCTTTGCCAATTGCATTCAGATAAATAAGATGAAAGGGACAATAAATAATACGATATAATCCACTTGTTTTCTTTTCATTATTTACATGAAATTATTTTATTTTCCTCTTACTTTTTACCATCGAATTTTTAAATGGGCGATATACTCAATGAAAAAAGTTTAAGAAAAGATATATAGTGATGAAGCTCAGCATTTTATTTTTTATGGGCACCATCACTTTATGTATCTTTCTTTAAGATTTTCTTTAATTTTTTTTCTTCTATAGATCATTTCTCTTTCCAAATATAACTACGGAAGAGAAAAGGAACATATCTTGCAAATATTTTTTTCCCCAACTCAAAACTTAAAAATTGAAGTCTAAGTTTAAGTTAATAGAATTTGGTAGCAATGGGCCGTGACCGGTTTGGGCCGAAAACCATGCCAGGTCGAGCCCATCATGGACCAGCGGCTGTTATAGTCACGTGCCCTCATCCCTTCAGCCACCATCATATCTGATCCGAGATTGCTCTCCTCGAACTACTTTTGACCCTTGGAAGCTCAGAGGAAGAGGAAAAAGAGAAGAATGCCGTGCCTCAATCTCTCTACCAACGTCTCCCTCGACGGCGTCAACACCTCGGACATCCTCTCCGAGGCCTCCAAGACCGTGGCCAGGCTCATCGGAAAGCCAGAAGCCGTCCGCTCTTCTTCCCCTCATCACTTCGCGCTATTATCTTTTTACCGAGATTTGGACGAAATGCTCACTTTTTTTTTTTGTTTTTGTTTTATTGGTTTTACTTGTTTTCCCATCGGCAGTATGTGATGGTGGTGCTTAAGGGGTCGGTGCCGATCTCCTTCGGTGGTAGCGAGCAGCCTGCGGCGTACGCCGAGCTGGTTTCCATCGGCGGCCTCAATCCCGACACCAACAAGAAACTGAGCGCGGCCATCTCGGAAATCCTCGAGACCAAGCTGTCCGTCCCCAAATCCCGCTTCTTCCTAAAGTTTTATGACACCAAGGTGGATGATTTCTTCCTTCTCACCCATCGCTAGCCAGATTAAGGGCTTTCTTGATTGATGTACATATCACCTTATTACTTTACTGGATGATATTGATGGGTTCACCCGTTATATGTTGCAGGGTTCGAACTTCGGGTGGAATGGATCCACTTTCTAGGGTTTGGGTGGCTTGATTCCTTAGATCGTCAAAGTTGGGTGGTATAAAATGCTAGTTTCCACTGAACATGATAATTTGATCTGTTTCTGAAACTTTTCTCTATGGTTTTCCATCATTTCAAGAGATCTACACTCTATTACTGTTTTGCATTATGGTAATTGATGGATATGCCTTTAATGCTATCTAAATTAGCTTTTGTTTTGTTGTTTTGCTTTATGATGAATCTATTGCAACCACATGAGTATAACCTAGTTTCCTTGCTGGTTGAGAACTGGTGAAATGTAAACTTGCAAGAATAGATCGCATTGCAAATCAAAATTAAGAAATAAGCCTTTTTTTTTTTTTTTTTGTTGAAGCACGTCCAAAAAATATGCAAATGGAAGTTTGTGATACAGATTCTTTGAACTTTTCAATTTGGTAGACAAGTTAGGAGTGTACTAGATCATATCATTTAAAACACTTTGTTGGATTGCAATTTTATTTAGAAGTTGTTTAGTGCTAGTGCTGTAAGAGAGGAAAACACTTTCCAATTTCTCCCCTTCTTCTCTTTCCTTTCTTCTTTCCATTTTCGTATATGTTTCCCAAGTTTATATGTACTTCCTTCTAACTGAAATTTCGCTAATCAGTAGGGAAATTGCTAGTAATGAATATGTATTTTATTAAATAATTTTATTATTTAAATAAGATTATTTGATTTCATTTCCTAGTCTTTTAAGTCTTTCCTTCTAGGTAAACAACAGAAAAGGAAAATCATTCATTTTCTAGGTACTCTGTCCCATCCGTCTTATTTTGTACTGATGTAACTAGCCCCAAGGATGGAAAAGTAAGATGGGAAATAGCCCAAATTTTAACTAGTTTTTGTTTTCGCTCAAATTGAGTATCAATAGAAGGGGGGAATGTTTTAAGGTGTTCAATGGTTTAATTGTCATTCTCTTCTGAAAGTATAGATTGTGTACAGAAATTTTTTCTCATCTTAGCCATCGCAAACACCTACTATATATTTTTCATCCTCTCTGATGACATCACTCCCACCTTTAATTACATCTTCCTATGGGAATTTCTATCCTTTTAGTCTTCGAAGTTAACAAAGTAGCACTGAAATAATTTTTCATCCCTACAAGTAAACAACACAGCAGAAACTTAAACCTCATCCACAGTACCTTTCATTCATTTTACATTTATCCATCCTTTATCCTTTCTATTATCGTGATTTGAATATTACTAGTGATAATTTTATATAAAGTTCAATGGAAGAATTTGGTAGTTGATGTTAACTATAGTTTGGATAAAGATGGTTCGGTTATGATTGCCATGATAAATTAGCCAGATCTAATATCATTCCAATTAGGAAAAAATTTCTCTCCCCTCATTTCCCTTTTGTGATAAGCCCCTTCCTTTTACTGCTAAAAAAATATCATAATAAACTTAGTGAAGAAATAAACCCAGTAGGAATTAATTACTTAACTTATTTATGCAAAATTACAAATTCATTTGTAATAGACTTTTGTTGTTTCAAAGTAACTGCTCCGGCAGCACATGTTGACTGAGCGGCTTGTTGGGTTGGACATTGTTTTAATGTTTTTGTTTGCATTTCTGATGCTGTCCGAGTTGTTCCATTGCATTCTTTCCTAGTTTTCTTTTGGCGTCGTTTGTTTAGAATAATGCCTTTGGTCTCGGTTTGTTGTTTGGGGAAAAAGTATAATATATGTTGCAAAATAAGTGTCGGGCGTGTGCTATTTTTGATGATTCTTCAGACTTTATAAGCATGGCAGTGATTCATGCATTGGTCACATCTTGTAGTCGGTCAGTCTAATGTAGTTATATTTTCAAATGCACGTATCTGATCATCTGTTGCTGGTTGACTGTTATTGTTTGACTTTAAGTTATTCATGCACTGTTTTCTTTGGTTTCTTCATTCATGTCTCAGTTAATGTTCTCTCTGATCTTGTAATTGTTATTCTGATCAATTTTAAGGCAGATGACCATCTCTGTGTTACCATAGACGATATGGCTTAGTATTTATTGATGGAAAAATTAGACTGAGAAATCTCAACACAAAATCTATAATTTTATTTAATTTTTAAAAAATCATAAACATAAGTATTAAAATTGTGGAAGATTACTAAATTTCATATTTTACTAAGATGAATTTGGAAAATAAATTTTAATTCGTAGAATTCTTTAGTATCCAGGGAGTTTGTTGATGGTAAAATAAAACTTAATCGTCGTATGTAAACTAGGACCATAACCCTTATTTATATAAGTCTAATTTGCATATTTTTAATTTGGTATCTCAATAAATTAAAAATTGTGCATGGTACCTATACTTTTATATTCATAACAATTAAGCTCTTAAGTCATACTTTTTAATTCAAATTCGATCACATAAATTTTATGACTTATTTATTGATAACATTTATAATTACAAGTATGGCCCCAAAATTCTAATAATCTCTCACTGGGTCATATGTGTAAATTTATTAACATATTAACCTTAATGAGCTCATAACTTTTGTCATCATAACCATAAAGCTTCCTTAACAATCTCGTCCATTAATTATATAGATATGGGATCAATGGTTTTTGTTGCATCTATCACAACTAAACCATCAATATGTACGTACATCAATATAATCAAATGACATAGATCAATTATGAATTTGTGACATGAAAATTACATGCGAGGTAATCTATTTATCAATTTTCAACAGGTTCTCCTTAACCAAAGTAAGATCAAAATTTTAACTTAAGTTATACCAAGTGTAATGAAATAAATATTGAACTTTATATCTGATCAGAAAATCTCAAAATACATAACATAACCAAACATATATAGAAAATATATATGGTACAATCATGCTATCTTGGCATCTCACAAAATCAAAATCAGAATATCCCATGATCTTAAGAGTATCTGACCTCTTATATGTGAGCATGTAATCAATAGTTCTCTTTAAATATTTCATTACTCTCTTTGCTGCTTTTCAATGATTCATTCCTGGGTTGCTTAAATTGTCACGCCCCGAGGGGGTCCCTGCCAGACGAAAATCTGGCAGCATCTCCCTTGTACTGGTGACAATATGAAACCTGATACATATCTAACTCTCCTCGACCACATGCGGTCGGAATAAAATGCAGAAATTAAAACATTCCACGCAGTTATATATATATTTGACAGAAATAAACATCACCACGCAGTTAATAATTTTATACTAC
>JBAMIB010132694.1:0-13676 GCA_037177415.1 Kaempferia rotunda
TAGATTGCATCCCTTCCCAAGAGACATAATTTCTCTTCAAAAGAATGTAACCCTTGAGAAATCAATAGTTCATATTGATCAATCTTAATCTAATGATTGAGATTTAATTTTTCATTCCATTAATTTCTAACGATAGATATAAAAGCTCATTTGGAGATTAAGTGCAAGGGTTAATGGTGAGTGCGGGATTAGAGTTGCTTGATAATTTAAAAGGGGAGAACAGCCAAGTAGGGAGAAAAATGAAAAAAATATATATTTATTGTTTATTTGAAGCTCCATGTCATATAGTAGATTTTGTAACTTTAGAATTGATATATGTACATAGATATATTAAATTGAGCATGTTTAACATTTGTTGCTGTATTAAAAAAATTATCTCTTTGAAAAAATAAATACTTAATATAGATTGGAATGGACAGATAAGCCAAAAGATAACATATCTTACCTTCTTGGGAAAAGAAGAAGAGAGAAATATCAACACTCGTCGAAACTAACATCCGTTCCTAGCTAGTCATTCTTCTGTCCAAAATCAAAAGAAAACTAATTAATAAAACTTATCCATTTTTTTATTTATAAAACATTGTCGAATATATGACGACCGAACTGGCCTTATGAAAATTTCATATATTAACATAATTGAAATGATAAATAGATAGAAATTTATTATTTAAAATTGAAAGAACAAACGTTAAAATTGATTGAACATAAATATCTAAAATATTTAACTTACCTCTTTATCCACATGCATTCTTACTCATTCCATCATATATTTTCTTCGTGTTTTGACTATTTACATTAATAGTTAATAGTCATTAGTCATCTGTAATTTACCTCTTCTGTAGTATCCTGAAGATGAATTGACAAAGACATTAAAGCGAATAAATCACTTTTTATCGCATTTTTACTCATTCCATCATAATTTACATTGATCGCTACACAAATTGACAGGGTTAACAGGGACGAGTGCACCACTTTTGACCATTTGGTTTGCGACCACACCGCACCCAATCAGAGTCAAGGTGGGCCTCACAGGCACCATTTGGTTTGCGACCACAACGCACTCAATCCTCACTACATTGTTTCATTCCGAAGATTTGTTTTCCCGCCCAATTTGGCCATTTTGTTTTTCCCGTTTCCGGTTTCCCCTCGTCATTTCCCCCGTCTTTTTTTTCTCCGTTTTTTTTTTCTTTTATCTGCAGCCGTGCAATATAACTCCCCGACAAGGGGATTGAACTCCATTCCAAGTCGGCGAGCCCCCTTCTCTCCTCGACCTCTTCTTCTGCTTCGTCTATGCCCTAGATCGAGCTTCCTCGGAGTTATCGATGCCGGATCTTGGCAACCTCCTCCTCCCCTCTGTTGCCCCGGCAACGGTTGTCGTCCAGCACGGCGATCCTTCGTGTTCGTCCTCGTCCTTTCACCACGAAACCCTAGATGGGAACTCCGATCTGGACCGCAAGTGGAGCGGCCACCTCCGGTTCGCGATATCGAAGCGCGGCTCCTGCGCGGAGCTCAAGAGGGACCAAAGCGCGAAGATTGCCGACGGGAAGTCGTCACTGGAGGATCACGTGCGGGAGTGGAAGGAGAAGAAGATCGCCTCTGGGGCTCCAGAGCGGGAGTGCACCTTCCCTTTCCTCACTAATGCTCCAAGAATGGTGAATTTCCTTCTCTTGCAGTCATAAGGACGATGAATCTTCGTTAGACTAATTGATTAGCGTACCGTTATCTTTATTTTCTTTCTATTATAATCGCCAATTTGGGTCGCAATTACTGTTTATTGAATGCTTGGGTTGGACCAGAGTAAGAAGTCAATTTTCTGTCTGTAAGGAGGAGGTGGTCTTTGGGAATCATAGAAAGCCATCAACATGCATTTAGTTATGAAAGAATAAAATTTATGGATTCTTGGGTTATTTCACTTCCTAATGCAAGGAGAAAGTAACATGAGGAAGTTATCATGCAAGCACAAGCTGGGGTATGGGGTTAGACTGAAAAACAGTACCTTCTATTTTCTCCAAGATAAGAGACTTTTATTTTGGGTGACTGTCGTTTCCTTTGTTTTGATCTTTTTTCTTCCTCCATTGCATTTATTGTTTGATATACTTGAATTTCTAAATTCCAGTGTTTTATGATGATATGTAATGTGATTATATGACACACTAATTTATATTATGATTGCACCGAAGAAAATGGTGCATTTTAAAAATTGGAGACCCTCTTTTCTTGTACTCATGTTTAGTTGCTTCCTCATTTGAGACTGATTGGGTGATTGAACATGGTGAGGTGAACACAACAATGTTCCAAACTCCATCAATTGTTCTTTTTAAGTATGAACTACCAAGTGCCTTTTATTTTAGGACTATTATTCTCAAATATGATTTCAAGGATTGCTATCCTGTATTAAGAAAGTTTTTTTTTTCCTTTTGTACCAACATAGTTATATCTCCTTAATGCATCCTAAGTATTCATTTAACTTACTTGCTTTCTGCCGGTTCTGAGTAGCTAGTCATCTAGGGCAGCCTGGTGCACAAAGCTCCCGCCATCTAGGGCATGCCGGTTCTGCCTTTTTATTTTCTAGAATTTGAACCCGTGACCTCTAGGTCACAAGGCAACAATAGCTAGTCATCTGGGAAAGTAAAAATAACTGAAATTATTAGCTTTTACTATTACATTATTGATACTATTTAACCAGTTTTCAGTACTCATTTCAATAGCAGGTTGTTCTTATAATAATCATAAAAAAAAAATTCTAAAACATTATATATCTGACTATGGTTTTTCAGAGCAACTAGGTTGTTTTCTATCTGCATCTGGATTTCTGATCACTTTGTTTCTTGGCATATAGCACACTTATGCATGGGAGCTTTTACAGGTTGATTGTCGGATGTGTAATAGGCCTATCTTTCCAGGAGATGCAAAACGCTGCACAGTTGTTGGTTGTAGAGAAGGTTATCATTTAACATGCGTTAAGCAGATGATTGGATCCACATGCAAACCTTTCAAGTGCCCTCAGCATGTATGATTAGAAATTGCTACTAAATATAATTCTTTTGATTGTGCAATTCAAAGCTTAAATAATCATTTATTTATAGATGTCGCTATATGCATTGTTCTTATCTGATGGTGTGTCGTACTTCAATTCACTAATTGGTTGTTGTATTCTTTCCAATCTGGCATTCTCACTGCTGCTTGTAGTTTTATATTTGAATATTTGATTATTTCTTTTGTTTTATCAATATTTTCTTAATTCTATTCTTTTAAATCTTGTGTTCCTTGGGATATTATATAAGTTCATTTTAGATGATTTCATTCATGGATAGTCAACAGTATCATCCAATTCTAATGTGTATATATTTGATACGCTTTACTCTCCTCATCAATCCATACCAGGCTTAATTGGTCTTAATCTAGTTTTTCTGTAACTTCAGAAGAGGAATGGAATAAAGATGGTTAAGTCACACTATTTATAGCATGTTAGTTGGGAAAGAAGGGGAAATGTGAAATGATAGAGAAAAGTACGTGATTATGATTGTATCTTACAGAATATGCCAAGTTTTATAACTATCCCAAATTTTCTTTGACTTTTATTGCACTATAAATGTAAAAGGATAAGTATTAGCCATATCCCTGATGTATTATTATCACCATGAGTGAGGGTTGAACATGTTATTTGTAACTAAGAAATGATCTTAGGGTGCCATTTTTCAAACATGCTTCTTATTTATTAGAGTCTTGACTTTGTATTGCCTGACATGCCACAGTTAAAAAGTGCTAGGTATAGAGTTAGCACAGTTATCATGCTAAAAAATATAGATGGAGAGGTATTGAATATAACATCTTGGCAATATAATATTTTACTGAATTCCTCTGGAACAAGTATATAGATTAGCTCTAAATGTGTTTATGACTGAAATAACTTCTATATTTTTCTTTCATAAGCTTAAAATCTTATGATATATGAAATTAAACAAATAGCTTTCCATGATGTTGCTGAATAATTATGGGTTTTATTGTGTTTTTGTGTCTTGAACTTGAAGTCCATGCTTGCATTTGAAGCACTGTTTAGGTACTGAACATATATACCTGAATAAATTCTTAAAATTATGACTCTAAATTGGTGACTTTCAGATATGGATTATTCCCATGCTTGATAACGAAATACTTTGCAACAATTGTCTTTTTAGCGGTTGTGTGGATTTTAATGATTTGCACAATTTTATCTGCATAGTTGCTGAGTGCTAGTATGTGTAGTTTGTATCTTCTTATTACAGTTACGTGCCTTTAAGTCTCCATTTTGATCTAGAAACAAATGATGTATTTTCTTATGGAGTTAAACATGATTATTGAAGATCCCATAGTTGTGAAAAGCACGTGGCTGGTTGTGCCTAGGCGCAAGGCGCAAGCCTTGAATGAAGTGCACTTAAGGCGCACTTTCCCTCGCTTTATTGAAGTGGTTTTTTTAAACAAAGCCCACCCTTTGAATTAATTAGGTTGTATTAACTTGCATGTATGACACATTTTTCTTGAGTGATTTTTCCTCTCCCTTAAAATATGAACATGAACCTCCTTGCAAACTTATTTCATTGATTTCTCTTTGCATGACTCTTCCTTTCCCCTAAAAAATTGGCATCAACCTCCTCTGCCTTCTCAAACTTGAACTCCTTTCGTCTACAACATCAACAATTAACATTGGTCTTCTGGATTTGGCTATATATTTCTTGCTTTTTTTTTCTTTTGTTTCATCTAACGGTATGTTTTTTCCCACACAGATTTAACTAAATAACCAATGAAACCATGCAGGTTTTTACCCTTTTGGCTACATGGTTTTTCTCTTGTGTATACTTCCAGCATGCTTCTTTATTCATTTAAGTTCATAAGTATTTTTTATTAGTTTTATTTTTTTTCTCTATAAATCTCAACTAGTTGCGTATAATGCTTTTTATTACAGAATACAATAAAATGTCACCTTCTGATACCGAGTCATTAGGCCTTAGAAAAGATTCAACATGGAATTATGTGACATATGTATCATTAATAGATCCAAATAATACCAATAAAGTGAGATGCAATTTTTGCATTAAAGTAACAAATGGAGGGATTTATAGAAACAAACTACATCTTGTAGGAAGCAATAGAAATGCCAAAGTTTGCACAAAATGCCTGACGCATTAAAAGAAGTTTGAATATTAGTGAATTTTATATCTAGACTATTATTTAATAGTTTAAGGGTTATAATTTTGTTGGTGAAATATTTTGGCAAAAATTTCTTATATATGCTTGAATTGTAAAAATTTATACCAACAATGCCTTACTTCGATAAGGCGTGCGCCTCATTTTGTGCCTAGTGCCTCAGACCTCGCAACACCTGCGCTTTTGGGCATCTCACACCTTAAATAACTATGAAAGATCCATATCCAAGTGTACCATTAACACCGTTTTCCTCAGGGATGTTTCATTTGCAAACAGAAAGGGCACTGGCGTTGTGTTAGATGTGAAGTGGCAGCACATACAAAATGTGCACCATGGCCAATGAACGCCATCTATTTGAAAAATCAACCAGGACGAGCTGTTTGTTGGAGGCATTCTTCTGATTGGCGTCTTGAGAAGGAGGTCAATCTCTTCTTTCCTGAGCAAAAAGATATGCTATTTTCTTGATCTCTTTCTGTATTTAAGTTTTCTTCAGCATTTTTGTATGTTCAAATGTTTTTTTTCTATAGATTTATACTTGTGAACTATGTGATGCTTGTTAAATAATCATATTTTAGCATCCCGTCCACATTCTGTTCAAGGTTACCATGCCATATCATCTTATTCTTGCAGTTCCTGAACAAATCAAGACAATTTTCCTTTATGCAAAAAGATGTTACTTTAATTCTATGGTTACTTATCCAAAAAAATCTAGCTATTAGGGAAGAACCGAAATTGAATATTTAGTTGAACATTGTCTCACTGGAAAATTGTTCAAGGCACGAACTATGTATAAGAGAATGCAAGCCAAAAATGCATAGGCATTTCATGAATCAGCTGTTCTTGAGATTAAACAAGGACACATTATAGAAAAAAAGGAGGTCAGGATCATATTAGTTGGTCAAGCTAGGACCCAAAATTTTGATTGTGGTTGGATTTTATGCTAAAGGTTTGATTGGATAATTACTAACTTAAGCTATTACAAAAGGGCTCAATTTGTAGATTTTGTAAACGCCTGTTGAATGGTCTAAAAATGTTATTGAGTGGATTTTTTGGATGATATTTTACTTGTTGATTTACCTTTCCTAATAGCTTATTATGCTGTGTGACTTATCATTATCTCCTGGCTGTCTATGCTAATTTATTCATAGTCTAATAATTGCTAGTTTTATTAAGTTTTTGATTTTTTTTACTTCTTGTTCCCCTTTTTTGTATTTTAGTAGACTAGCGCTTCGTTATTCTCAATCTTTATTGATCAGGTTGGCTGACAGGACTTGTTCTTTTGAGTGATAACAGCATGCGGATCCAACTAGTGATGTTAAGGTATTTTATCATTAGAGTGCTATCTGTTTCTTTTTTACAATATTAGACATAAAAATAAGTCAGGGGCTCTTCGTCCTTGCTAAAATGCCTGAGAAATATATTGATATACAAGAAAGCAATATACACAATCTTTTATCCTTGCCTTTTTCCTGTAATTACAATGATTTGAAAAATTCGAACAGGAAGCATTACTGCGCTTACCTCTTCCATATGCTGATGAAGAGTTTAAGATGGGCTCCATCCTGAAAGATGTTATGGACAAGACTGAGCCAGCTCCCTATGTACACATCAGACGGAGTATCCTCAACAAGATCTGGCCTAGTAATTAAGAGTTTCTTGTCTTTTTGTTATTTAGAGTACTGTTGGTGGTGTATTTTTTTGGCATGCATGTCTAAATTACCAATATGATTCTTTCTTAACAAGAATAGATATTTACTTAATCAAGAAAAAGCGAGATGGTTCTGAGACTAGTGGTGGATGCACTAATTGCAATCCTAACTCGACGTGTCAGGAGAATTGTGAATGCAGGTAGTCCTGTCTCTTTCATGTGCTGATTGTTCAATCTAGTATTTGTGCTGGAAAATTATGGATGAACATCAAATTAGTTTATTTCTTCTTAATTGATCCTTCTATTCTATCATGCCTTAATCAAGGTAAGATTTGGTGAATGATAGACTTCGATTGCTGCATGTGATTTAAAGCATCATATTCCTCATGATTTGAGTAGAGCTCTCAGTTTGTTGGATGAAAATAAATAAAGAAACTTAGTCTATTGAGGAACATTAAAGTCATAAATAACAATTAAAGGAAATATGCTAATGAGAGGGTTATTTAATCTGTAAATTCATAAGTTGATGCTTTGCAGTCCTAGTTTAAGAGATAAGATGTTCATTTTGTTCACTTTCCTTTCTGGCTTCTCTGGATATCATGAATAAGGTATGATCTAAGAGGCCAAGTCACAATTAACATCAAGTTGATTGTTTTCCAATAGGGTCAAGTAAACAAGAGGATCGTCTAAATTTATATCATCAAGGGGCTTACCTAAAATGGTATAGGACATTCTTCTAAAATTGCATCATCAAAGTGTTTGTCTAAAGTGCCGTTAGAGGACTTTTCTTGGGTCTACTAAGTTAAAGTATCACTTTTTTAACACCTAAAATAGGACAGTTATCAAAATCAACTAGAATTTAAAATTTTAAAACAAATTGATTCATAATTTGCATTAGTTGGTGTTTGAATCCAACTCATTGTGAGGATTTGTAGAAAATATATGTGGAAGTTTGGTTTATCCATGGTCATACTGTCATAGAGCTGTGTTGTACATGTTCTGTTTAATCTTAGATCTGATATTGAGGATTTTTTTTTGTTTCCTTGTTTAGCATTTCTGTTACAACATATATACTCCGTATTGACAATTTTTCATGGATACTATATGAACTGGAGCATTACAATTATGTCTGTTGTTAGTGTCTGATATTTTGTTTTGACAAACCTCAAATAATAGTTCGTGTTTATGTGATTCAAACAGGGGTCTTTCAATTAGTTGCTCCAAGGATTGCCATTGTTCTGATATGTGCAGAAACCGGCCTTTTCGTAAAGAAAAAAAGACCAAAGTTGTTAAGGTAATTTTACTTCAAATATGTGCAATGTGTGGGTGATGAATTGCAAGATAATGATGTTGTTTCATGATGGTAATTTTGGAAAAGATTTTCTGTATCCTTGTTTTCTTATTAAAATTCAGCTTCAAGCTCTAAAAGACCATGCAATGCCTAGCTTCTGTTACATATCTGTGATTAAATGAAAAATTATCAGTTTTTGCTCTCTGCTGTAGAGTAGTATTTGGACGCACCCTAAAAAATGAATTAATGTTTAATTGCATGTAAGCAAAACAATTTAATGTTAGTAGGTTAATTTTTCTATGTTATTTACAACTTCATATCTAAGTATTTATGAATCTGAGTCATTTTTGGATATATACAATATTTATCTATTTTCTTTTTTCGTTGTCTATGGGTGTGAATTCTTTCGTATAATAAATAAACAAATTATAGTGATTAAAGTTGTTTGAATATTGCAAACAATATAGCCTTGTATATTGTCCAACAGTGGATTAAAATCTATGTAACTCACCTAATGGCATGTTGCTGTTGCTGTTATTTTCCAAAGTATTGTTAATTGTTATGCTTGCTACCATATATGTTGGATAGTGAATTCTAAATTCAAATGGAGGTTTGTACAATACTTGTCAAGAATAGTGTTTGGGTGCCTAAAAGGATGGCCTTAACCGGGACAGATAACAACGTACTAATTTTATGGCAGGGGTGTCCTTTTTTTGGCAAGGACATTTGCATGCTAATTGTTGCACTACATTTGATTAAGTTGGCTCTGCTTTTTCCTCTTTCAGACAGAATATTGTGGATGGGGAGTTGTTGCATTAGAGGTTATGGAGAAGGGCGACTTCATCATAGAGTATATTGGAGAAGGTACATTGAAACTCTCTCTCCCAAATGTTTTTTTTTAAGATTACTGTGACATGTGCAACATATCTTTTCTATAGAGCACATTCATCCACATTATTTGATGAGCATGTCTTGTTTAAGCTTTATAATATTCTTGAAGAAATAGCATTGATATAATTAATAAGTTCAATTTGTAAGGATCCACATAAATAAAAAGAATTGACCTTGTATTGGTTAGCGCTGCCAGAATGTATCATTTTGACTGTTGATCTATACTGATATTATATCTGATTTGGGCTTGTGTCTAAATAGTTTTGGCGGTCCCAATATATGACTTGCCTTGTGCTTCAGATTGTACTATCCAAAATCAATGGAGCAGGAAGATTCTCTTTTGCAACTCATCCTTTTATTCCATTTGCTTAGTCATGTGGAGGAGATGTAACATGATAAAAGAGAGGGTATGCACCTACAAGAACCCTGAAAATTGTATCTATCAAATATCAAGTTGTTATCCCTAGTCCAACTCATAGGCCTAAATTACTTAGAATCAATAGTCTGTACTTCATAGATCTAAATTAATACTAGTTCAGCTATCTAAACATGTAAGCTTCTTTTATTCGTCTACATGTCTCTATATGCGACGAGACTAAGGAGTCGCAACTTGCAAGATTACTTGAACTGTTTCTTTTTCTGTTGATATTTTGATCCTTTCTATCACTTGGATGACATAATTTTTTTGTGGATTCATTTTTGAAAGTGCTAAATATGAGATACAAAACCGCTACACGCCTAGAATATACTAGTAGTCTTAAGGAAGTGCTGCTAGCATGCATGCTCTTATTTAGACCATTGTTGGCATACTTGTGCTCAAGCCTAGAATATACTAGTAGTCTAGGACAAATGCTGCTAGCATGCATGCTCTTGTTTAGACCATTCCTGGCACACTTGTGCTGAGTCTTCTGAGAACATGAATTGTTAGAGAATTTCTTAAAGATAATAATTCTAAAATTTCTTGGTTGAACTGATGCCTATGCCAGTAATTATGAAGGGTTCCATTTGTTGCTAGTGCACCTACAATTTGTGATATGGATATTGACATTGACAGTACATGCCTAGGTTCATCATTTCCTGGGCTTATGGTTCACATACTCAAGGCTTTTGTAAAGTACATTTAGTTCTCACTTCTAATAAGGTAAAATGAGTTGGCATTGTAGAGTTTTTAGGGTGATCCAGAAGATGCAACGGCATCAAATATCACAGGGTGATTCAGAAGATACAACTTGTTAGGGTGACTTAGAAGATCCGGATAATAGTCTTATTATTCTGAACATCTAACAGCAGTGTGATGTATACGTAGCTTATCTGAGAATTTTATTAGTGGTAGTTGTAAGTGGAGGTTTTAGTCAATATGGGTTTCTATGGATAATTCCTGTTAGTTTGTTTGTATGAAGTTTTGCAACTGTACTTTGCTTCTGCTTGACTCGTCATGATATAGGTACAACTTGTTCCAAGAGTGGCGTAAAACACACTTGAATTTATGTTACCTTCTGCATTGATTAAATAACAATTCATCACTTAATGTTGCGGTACTTGCTGTATGTTGATTCAGTTATTGATGATGCTTTATGTGAAAAAAGGCTGTGGGACATGAAACATCGAGGGGATCAGAACTTCTACATGTGTGAACTTCATAAAGATTTCACAATAGATGCAACTTTTAAAGGAAACACTTCTCGATTTCTAAACCACAGTTGTCATCCAAACTGCAAACTAGAGAAGTGGTAGGTGTCCTCAGGATTTTTTGACACGATGCTAATCGCTTCTCTGTACTTCATATGGTGAGTTTTACAACTGTAAAATGGAAATATAATACTGTCTTTCAGGCAAGTTGATGGGGAGACACGTGTAGGTGTCTTTGCTTCTCGTTCAATAGAAATTGGAGAGCCACTGACATATGATTACAGGTACAGTTAAAGATTTATTTATTTTTTTACTCAAAGAACCAAAGGAATTTGGAGAATTATTTTTCTGAGGAAAAGAGCAGAGGTAGCAGTACAGATAGGGCAATAAGCTGGATATCGGTTATAAAAATTTTGAATGTAAATTTTGCTCAAAATCACCAAGGCATGATGCATTTTATTTTTCTGTTTCCCATATGCCTTTTTGCACATTTTTTCAAATACAAAATTCATGGAGACTAAAGGTCACAAATTTCTGAAGTTTTAGATATTTTCTGATTCTTATTGTGAATTTTTTTTTCTCTTGTGGTTGTTTCTTTTGGGCTTTACTCATATTATCTTTGGTTCTTTATATTGCTTGAGCTTCTCACCCTTGTGTTTTTTGGTTGAAATATTGAGTGGGCGAATTCAAAGTTCATGAGAATTTTTGCTTGTTCATAGATTTGTGCACTTCGGACCCATGGTTAGATGTTATTGTGGAGCATCCAACTGTCAAGGATATTTAGGAAGCAAGAAAAAGATAAACCAGATTCCACTGTCCTGGGGTTGCAAAAGAAAGAGATCTATCATGGTTCTGCGCGACCGAAGATTCAGTTGAAGGAACAAAGTAATTTGTTATTTTATTTTTCCATGTGCTACAATTAACTCTCAATTGATTTAATCTCGAGCTATGGGGTTTTTTGCCAGTTACTTTTTTATACCTCTTCTCTGCCTGCTACCTCAGCTTTGCTGGCGTTGTGGCGTTGTTGAGTGACCTAAGATTCCTGTTCACAGCAAAATTACCTGGGGGTGGCTAAATGCCTCCGGCATCTGGAAGATTTACGATGTTCAGCCATTCAAATTAACACTTAATCGAAACTGTTGAAGTTTAGCTATAAGAGAATGATACATATCTAGAGGTTATTAAGGATCTTAAGCAGTCAATAAAGCAACAGGGTGCAGTTGAACTGCAGGGATGACCCTTGTGGTAATAAATATGGTCTGCAGGATGGATTGGGTATGTATAATTGTATCTTATTGCGAGTGGAAAAAATAACTAAGATAACTAAGCTCCTTCAACACTCAAATTTGTGGTTGTGCAAGTACCTTTAGTATCCAATGAATCAAATAAAGTTGATTGGCACTTTTAACGCACTCATGGATTCTAAATAATAATCTAACGCCACATCAGATATCTCCAGTGGCTCGCAGGTGCATTCTTACAATCGGCCAACCAGATTAGTAATTGTTTCGGTGAAGAAGTATATGGACGACCGGAATCCAAGAAGTAATCGGAGAAGACGACGGACGTGGAAGAGAATAGGGGTCCTGTGAAATTAATATGAGCGTTAAAGGAATCCATCGGAAGAATTCCGATGGTAATCCCTCCGATGCTCAAGTCAGAAAGAGAGGTAGTAGTATTTGCGAGAAGGAAAGCTTGGAAGAAGAAATTACTGTAGGATCGAGGAAACAATAGAGGGGGAGGTGAATATCGTTCGTTAAAAAAAACAACATAGAATACGCAGCGGAAAAGTAAATAGCACACGGAACGATTTTTACTTTGTTCGGAGCCTGGGTCGACTCTTACTCGAAGACCCACGGTCTTCCGGACCGTATCGTTGGACAATCTAATAATTCGTAAGCAATATTACAAAGAGTAGGAAAGTGTAACATGCTACACTTTCCTTTTTATAAATGAAGTACAGAAATAACTTGCTTAATAAAATTTTACCGACTTAAAATGGGATTCGATGAAGCTCGAAAGTCGGTGTCGCCTGTTGGCAGCGGTCGGAAGTCCAGAGCGCCAGCACGTCGATTGTAGTAGAGTTTCGATGCACCTGGAAGCAGCACAATGCATAAAGGATTGCATGAATTGATGATCTGAAGGGCTGGCTTCAAGGTGCTTAAATAGCACTGCCGAATGCGCTTTTTGCCCCTCCGAAGGTGCCTCCAGCGCAGCGAATAGCCTGCTTCGATAAGCGCTAAAGTCTTCAACTCTGATCGCGTTAAAGGCGCCTCCATCCTTCAGGAGGGTGCCTCCGCCCGGTGCCTCTAGAGCCCGATAAGGCGCCTTCCACCAGATGCTCACGGCTCCGCGGCAGAGTCCTTTGAGGCGCCTCCAGCTCCTCTGGAGGCACCTCCAACACTGTTCACTACAGCAAAATCTCCTCTTTTTTGCTTGCAAAACAATGTTAGAGACTATCTACCATGCAAAACAAAGTTATCACAATAATACAACGGTAGTAAGATAAATAGTAGAAGCAAGTAAGGTAGTAATTAAGTTTTTTCCTCCCAAGACCGAAACTTATTCAAACAAGGAACTCAACTTAGGCCCCCGAAATGACTCTAAGTTGGTCCGACGCCTACTGTCCCATCGACCGGGAATGCGTCCTCACCAGCCACTCTCTTCCAGTGACTTTACCTTACTTACCTTCCGGAATCGAACATCCGGACTTGAAACCGGAATCAAACATTCGGATCAAACACACCAAGAATTAGACATCCTGGATAACCACACCGAGAATCAGACATCCCGGATCACCGACACTAGGAATCGAACATCTCGGATCACCGACACCGGGAATCGAACATCCCGGATCACAAACACTGGAAATCGAACATCCCGCATCAAGACACAGGGAGTCGAATGTCCTGGAGCGAGACACCGAGCATCGAACATCCCGGATTGAGACTCTGAAAGTCAAACGTCCCGGATCAAGAACCTGCAATCTCCACAGATCCATTAGATCACACAACTTCTAACTTTAACCTATTT
>JBAMIB010132797.1:0-25124 GCA_037177415.1 Kaempferia rotunda
TTTAAGCTGACATGGATGTACCCACGTCAGTCGAGATGGCGTTTCGAGATACATGTTCGAGATGTATATCATTTCTCTTTTTATTTATCATATTTATAAAAGTTTTATTAACGATGATATCTGATATTTTAGGTGCCAAAATGCAAAGGAAACTTTTTGCTTACCTCATCATTATTATTTTTTTTTTATCTTTTCCGCCGAAGCCCAGAGATGGAAGTCGACTCGGAACCCTACACGCGCATCAATTCATTCAATTGTATATCACTCACCACCATCGACCGAAAATCATCCAGAACAAACGAGCGTCCGACTCTGCAACTCCTCCTCGCGTCTCTACTCAGGAGCTACCGCCTCCGACCCCGCCACCGATGCCGCCCAAGGGACAACCTTCGAAGGCAGATCTCGCTAAGAAGCAGAAGATCGTAGAGGACAAGACCTTCGGTCTGAAGAACAAGAACAAGAGCAAAAATGTCCAGAGATACGTCCAGAACTTGCAGCAGGCTGTCCAGCCCAAGACCGATCCTTCAAAGATCGCTGCGAAGGTATATTCCTCTCTCGGTCTTTTAATATTTGAATAAAGACATGAAGGACTTTTTTTGTGAGGAATTTTTATTGTCACGAGCAGAAGAAGAAGGAAGAGGAGGCGGCTCGCGAGAAGGAGCTCAACGATCTGTTTAAGATCGCCGTCAGTCAGCCCAAAGTCCCAGTTGGTATGCTTTTCTCTCACGCCGCTGTCCACTTTACCTCTAAGTCTTCCTTCCATGATGAATCAAGAGGAATTTGCAATTTTGAGTATTTTATTGTAGATAAAAATAGTCCTTTTTAAAGTGGGTATTAATATCCTGGCTTAGGTGTTGATCCTAAGTCGATAGTGTGCGAGTTCTACAAGGTTGGACAGTGTGTGAAAGGATTCAAGTGCAAATTTTCACATGACCTAAATGTTCAGAGGAAGGGTGAAAAGATCGACCTGTACAGCGATAAGCGTGATGAAGGTCAGGCATGAATCTAGGTTATTTCTGTTTGCATTTCTAGGTCAGGCATGAATCTAGGTTATTTCTGTTTGCATTTCTAGTGCATGTTGCCTGCATTTGATAATACATAATTTCCGAACAAGGGGTTTTTTTTTTTAAACTATCCATCATAGTTTTTTAGCTGCATGCATGACACTCTTCAATTAGGTTCTACTAGTGAAAACATGCCAAGTAGCTTTATTTTATTTATTTATTTATTTTCATTTTGTATTTATCAATGTTCAAGAATTATCTTAATAGTCTATCCATTCAACTAAATTTACTTTAAAGTATGGAACTAAGATAGACAATACGGCGAAGATAAAGAATAATAATGATAGGTCTAGTTTAATTTTCCTTCATGTTGTGAACTTGAGAGGATTGTCAACCTTTGTAGAACTTCTTTAAACTTTTCGCCTGTGTAATTTTTAGATAGGAGAAGATTATGAAAATTGACAAAATACTATTGCATAATTGCTCTAGTAGTTCTAAAAGAGTTAATTTTTCAGCTAATGCAAGTTTTCAATATCTTTTAGCTATCAGATACAGGGTAGAGGGAGGCCAACTAACTTGTCATAAAACAATTAAAAGAATAGACAATATTTTTGATATACTAGTTGTTAGAACTTATGCAGAATTTTATGGCAAGGAAAATGATTCATATATCAGACAGTGTGTGAGACTTATGACTGGTTATTGTTGTTGAAAAATGAGCAAGATTTCTAGCACATATTTTGTAAAGCTGGAAGTCATTTTCGTTTTTATATCTCAGATAATTTCTTTTATGCTTAGACTTTGGTTTTGATGTTCTTTAGAGACGATGGAGGACTGGGATCAAGAGATGTTGGAGAAAGTTGTGGAGACGAAGAACAAGGAATATAATCAGAACAAACCTACCGATATTGTATGTGCCACCAATTTTTTATACCCTTGAATTTACACTGTTTTGCATCATGCTACACATTTCAGTTTCCTTAGTTTAGTATATGCATATATATTGGTCGATGGATGTTGAAATCAATTATTCTAAACGCTAGCTTAAGTTACTATGAAATCTGTTCATTCTCAATCTTAGTCTAAGCCAATACTTTATTGGTAAGTTCCAATTTACTAGAACAAGCATGCTGAACTTTTACCTTAGCTTGATTAACAGAATGGTGTATGCATGTTACCAATTATGTAGGATACGAAACACACTACATAGTGATGCATGTTGGCCAACTGAAGCAATTTTATATAAGAGAAAATTTACATATGGACCTAAGACATACATAGGAAATGTTTCTTATTTGTCTGTTAGGCAAAATGGTTTAGTCAAACCATATTAACTCTGACATTACTTGGATTTGATAAACATGTGGTTCAATTTAAGCTAGGTAATCCTTTATGCAACAATAAGCAAGGTATTCCCATACCGCACTCACCTATGTGGTTGCATAAACAATTTATGCTTTTAGAACAATAATTGAGGGTATTGTTGATTGGTCAAGAGATTATGACATTATAAATTCACTAAAATGTGTCAGATGTGCAGACCCATGTCCTTTATTGATATGAGGTGACACTGAAACAGCATTGTTCTTGACTAGGGTTGTGACTAATACTGAAATTGTAGAAACATTTCCCATCCATGAGCTTGCTTTTTTGTTTGTCTATGTTAATTGTTAATTTTAGTTTTTGTTTGATATAAATAATATTGTGCTTTCTTGTGGAAACTTTCCATGTGAAGCTAATTGAAATTAGTAATATATTGTGCCTTTTTTGATTTTTCATGCATTTGTTGTCTCTTCATATTAATTATTTTAAATTGTGTGCCTTTGTTTACTGGATCTGCACTAGCAGGCATTGTGATACACAAGATTCATCAATATACTCTGCTTTAGTTCTATGAATTCAATTAGTCAATGTTGTTTCTTCTGGATCAATTTTAAATCTGCATTACATTCTCTGAATTATATTTGCATTGGTGTTATAATCAAATCCGCATGTCAACTAATCTCGCATCAAGTTGTAATCAAAATCAATTTGGCTCTTGTAGTCTGATTCGGCTTCCTGAGCTTGTTTTACATTCAGTGCGACTTTTACCAATTATAACTGAAGAAAAGGAGTATTTTGAAGCTTACTAAGTTTAGCCTGTATTCTGGTCTGCTGAGTGAATTTGATCTTGTAGATCAATTAATTGAAGCAACAGATTTGCAGCAATTATTTATGAAAGTAGATAACAGACATTAATATCTACTAATCTAGGTGTACATTTCTCTTTAAGTTACTGCTAGATATTTATAACAACATTTGACTTTGGTGCTTGTCACTGTTTTTAGGACCATGCCTTTTCTGTCAACTAGTAAAACTATCATCCCTGGAAAAGAATGAATAGGAAGGATTTTGATTCATGGTTCTCTCTTGTTTAGATTTGATATTTGAGTCACGAGATTTAGTACACAAAGAATGCATTGGAGACATAGCCACAGATCCTTCTTATTTGGATCAATCAGCTTGGAGTAAATGCATGTTTGATTTCATGCTTTGTTATGATACCATGTAGATCTCATTTTTATGCCAATCTTAGATGACTTTAAGCTTAGTACACGATTTGGAATTGTACCTAGGAACTATATACTAGCTTAAAGTTAGAATAAGATATTTATTCCATATCAGGTGGTATGAATTGGAAAAGTGCTTCGATCATTCTGGGCATGGAAATATGCTTAAGAAATATGTACCTTAATTTGTTGCAATAGGAATAATCCAATTGATGAACTTCACCAAGAAATCCAAATAGAGCTTCATATATCCACAAGTCTAATATGAGTGTTCATGGTATAATAATGAATACCTTGTTGAATTAATTCATGGGATAGTTTGGATTTTTTCAATCACGTGCAAATTCCATGGCATAGGTGTAACATATGAAACTAATGATGCTTGGTGTAGCATTGTCATTCAATGCTACACCGTCTGATGTTGCAAGGCTGCAGCTAGATATTGTGCATGCTATGGCTAGGTAAACCCCTTTCAGTTGGCTATGCCATAGTTTGCTGTGAGTCTACCCATGATTACAATTTGTTGCACACTGGATTGCTGAACAATATACTGTTATCGAACCTTGTGTTCGATGATAGATTTCAACATGCAAGACTCACCGCACTATGGCTAAACTAGGCTTGAATTTTCATCAACGGCACATGAGAATCACGTGTATGGATGCACAAATATGGACCATAAGACTCAACGTTCTTTTTAGTATAACATTGCTTTCCCCATCAGCCATAATGGTATTTTTGTGTGATGGCTAACAAAGCAAATTGCAATATCACACCATGGTATTAAAAAGCTCATGCTTGGGCAACATTGAGCTGCCTAGATGGTTTTTGAAGAGGACTAGATAGTGACATGAGATATGTGATCTGTATGTGCAGTTAAAACCTTATTCAGTTCATCTAAACTAATTTAAAGTTTAAACCAAATTAAATTTAGTTAAAACCATACTAACTTGTCAGTGTTGAACACTTATTTTGCAAATTATAGATACTAGATATTAATAAAAATATATTTTAATATTGGTCGCATATGCTCTTGCAACTGCACATACACTTATTGCCAATATGCCACATTTTGAAATCTTGCATAACACAATAAATAGCCTATGCAGGAGGATCTGAATATTATTATTATTATTGATAATTTTCATTTTTTGGTATTTAAGGTATTTTTGATATTTTAAATATTTTCTATTTTTTTTATTTTTTATTTTTGTATTTCGAGCCCGTTTAGGAATTTTAGGATTGTAAGTCAATTAATAATTTTTCTTTTCTTTTAGAATTTTTTTCCTTTCTTTACAAGATAGGAATTGTAGTCTATATATTAGGATTTCTTTCCTATATTTAGGTCTGAGAGTTTGGAGTTTATATAAGTGTCTGTTTAGCTGCTTGAGGAAATAATCCTTGATTATTAAATACTTTTTTTTGGAAAAATTTAGAGGACAACGGTTATCTTTTCTTATCTTCTATTCAATTCCCTTCTCATTAGCCCGCACAATAATCACTATCTTACCTGTTGTCAATTGGTATCATGTTCCGATTTGAGGAAGCGGAGTGTCAAATTCAATGGAAGGTTGTTGTGTTCATGCCAGCTAAATTCCGACTTGGAAAGCCTTGCACCATGGTCGTAACACTCAAGAAGAAATTGAGGATTTACAGAGGCAAGTCGTAACGTGTAGCTGTGACGATGCTAAATCTTGAAGATCATAAGATCTCTGATCGTGGATTTGAGTCTACCGTCGAGAATCCTTATCATCAACGGGCTACATACCAGGAGTGCCGAATGATGAGAAAGAGGAGATTCCGGATGGTGAATTAGTTGAGGATGCAGTGCATGTCATATCGGAGGACTGGGCGGAGAAGAAGTCTCTTGAAGACGAGGAAGAATCTAAACATGTAGTTTTCAATCTAGGATGAAAAGAACCAACTGATTGATTGATTAAAAATTTTTAGGAACATGTACGTGATCTGGAGAATGAAGAGGATATCAAATATTATCATTTAGTGACCAGGTTTTTCCTTAAGCACTCCAAGTTGCTCAAAGGTCTCAAAAAGGGCTTGAAACTAGTTTTGGCTTTAGCAAACGAAACTTGATTATGGTCCTCTACCCCCTTGGCACCCCTAGTACGTACCTTGCCTACCTTTTTCAAATTAACGAGGAATGAAGACCAATCCTATCCTTCTATCAGAGGGTGGCTTAAGCCAAGTACGCTTAGTAAATCCATTAAAGTAGAGTAGTCTGGGAATCGAACCCATGAAAGGGTGCATAGCAATCCGACCTATCACTTCATTCGACCCGTGCCTAGCGTTCCTTCTGCGTCCCCATCTTCTCCCTTGGCGAAGTAAGGAAGGCGTGTATTAGGAGTGTCTTCTGCGTCCCTATTCAAGTAACTTGTTATTGCAAGAAATTGGTGAAAGTATTGGATGTCTCTCATCAAAGTCAACGAATTTCTCATGTTGGTTGAATCCACTGAACTCAAAATTGACACCAATCAATCTAAAGAAATCTATGATGATGTCAGTTTCTTTAAGCCAAATGTACTTCAATCAATCAAGAGATTTGAAAGCAATATTAAGGTTGCAGCAACATACCCAAGTAGAATACTTCTGTCTGATTTCAAGCTACTTGACGTCTATGAAGTTGAAAAGATCAAGCATATCAGAGGCAAATTTAACTACTTGCATCTTCAAACAATTCTTGGATCAATCACACCAATGTAGCCAAATTATGAATCATTTGGAGGAAAGATTGTTGTGTATGATGGACACTGTCTCAAATCAAGTGATGCAAATCTTGCAGCGAGATTTAAAATCAAAATTGAATTTAGCTGTCCAATGTACAATGCTGATACAAAGCTTTTTGTGCTTGATATGGTGTGTCATGAATAGACTATCAAACACAGATTTTTCTGGTGGATGGTGCATGCGGATTGCATTAGCTAGGGTACTCTATGAATCCAACAATACTTTTGCTTGACGAACCTTTAAAAGCCTGCGTTTGTTACTTACCCAGATGTTGCTTTGGACTATATGTCTTGCTTTAAAGGATTATTCTTTTGCCCTGAAGGTGTTTCTTTGCTGCTTCATAATTTCTGCATATATCATGTCAATCATGTTCATGAATTTATGTCAGATATCTTAGTATGCATATGGTGCCTCATCATCAGGTGATGAACTTTTGTATATGTGGATCTCACTTATTGTGGCAAAATCAGTCAACAACCGCACATAACAGTAGTCCTCTCGTTTTTGCTGATTTGGTGCCAGATGATCTTCCTCTTGGCCTACCTGAAACTACTTTAATTCGGGGACTAGTTCTTTCAACCCGGGGTGACTGATGTAAAAGGATCCGAAGATTTTTATTATTATTTTTGATAATTTTTATTCCTTTGGTAGGTAAGATATTTTAGGTATTTTCTATCTTTTTAAATTTTTATATTTTGAGTCCGTTTAAGAATTTTAGGATTGTGAGTTTGTTAATAATTTTTCCATGCTTTTAGAATTTCTTTTTCTTTACAATATAGAAATTGTAGGTTATGTTAGGGCTAAAAGAATTTAGATATTTCCATAATGATATGATATGATATTGTCCACTTTGAGCCTAAGTCCCCGTGGATTTACTTTTGAGCTCAATCCAAAAGGCCTCATACTAATGGAAATATCTTTCTCTTATAAATCCATTATCTTTCTATGTCTTTTCAACGTGAGACTGGTTTGCAACCTTGCTACCCTAAAAATCCCCCCTCAAATGAAGGACCCCCTCAAACGGAAAGTCTATCCGTTTGACGTTCGATTCTCGACACACCAGGTCTTCCTACACCTCGGTTCAATCGACCTACTAGGACTTCCTTGCCTAGCTGCAACTAGGATTTCCTGTCTCTCAGTCCAATAGACCTACTAGGACTTCCTGCCTGGTGTCTGGTCCTCTTGATCCGGACATGGGAGCCTCCACTTCCTTTGTTCGAGGTCAATATTCTACTGACATGGCTTGATTAGACCATAGCTCTCGTGCACAGTCGGCAGTTAGACTTTCGGGCAATGTGGGCTCTAATACTAATTGTTAGGGCCAAAAGAATTTAAATATCTTTATAATGGTATGATATTATCCACTTTAGGCCTAAGCCCTTATGAATTTGCTTTTGGGCTCTACCCAAAAGGCTTCGTACCAATGGAGATATCTTTCTCTTATAAATCCATGATCTTTCCCATGTGTTTTCAATGTGGGACTATGTTTGTAACATTACAACCCAACTGTTTATGTATTAGGATTTCTTTCTTTTATTTGGGTTCGAGGGTTTGAAGTCTATATAAGCATTTGTTTAGCTGTTTGAGGAATAATTCTCGAATATTAAATAAAATTTTCTTTTTTGAAAAAATATGGAGGATAACAGTTATCTCTTATTGTTTTCTCCTCAATTCCACCCTTCTCGTTAGCCCGCTGGATACTCGCTATCCTGTTCGGCGTCAATATCATATATAAATGTCAACTAATAATTACAATGCATATAAGAAAAAGTTTACTTGTTGGCCTAAGTCATACATAGAACTTGGTTTTTTTGTTTGTCGATTTGACAAAGTTGGTATAGTATAGTAAATATTAACTTGACTACTTGAGCGTGACTTGGATTTCAACAAGCCTAGGATTTTTTTAATGTGTATGATCCTTATGTGGCCATAAGGTTTATGCAGTTGCATAAGCAGCTAAGGCAATGGCTTTCTAAATCTGTGGTTATCTGTTAACTTATATTAATTGGATTGAATATTAGTTTGGAAAATGAAAGAACGTTGTTTGAATTTCTGGCGATTCATTTTTAAATTCTATTTTTTTTTATACTAATATCTGAGTGTATCATATATCGGATTGGATGGTTACGCAGATAATTGGCATCCTATGGTATATTGTTGAAAAGCTGAAGCTAAAGCAAATTTTTCAGCCTCCCATTATTGCCTCAGTGAGTATTTGATTTGAAAATTGTCTTTTTGAACTTTGAAGTTCTAATTTCCAATTCCTTGTCCTTGTCACTTGTTATTAAATACTTGATACTTAAAACATTTTCTGGGGCTTCTCATCTCATGGACATTGGTATCTTAATTTATTTATGCTTTTAGAGTGAAGAGCAATGATGCTGGCATGCCTAGTATAATGGACATTTTTTGTGTTGAGATAAAAATGTGAACTTCATATTTGTTTGATTTTCTGTAATGAATGTATTAGTTTAACCGGTCAAGATCAAGTATCATCTCATTAACTTTTCCTAAATTCCTTCCTCTGTTATTTTAATTTTTTATTATGAAAAAATACAAACTTTTACTTGCCCATTTCTCATTTCTCATTTTAATTTTTCCCAGATTTTACTCTCTTGTGAAATGAATCAGAGCTTCATTATTGTCAATACTGCGATAACTACTTTTTCATTGGCAACATCCCTGTCAACCAAAGTTTTAGTTTTGCAAAGCACACTCCCAACCTTTACAAACTCTAATCAGTTAAAATCCCTGCCTTCACTAGAGTTTTGTAATGAAACTTTGAGTACATTTGGCAAAAGGGCAAACTTTTGGGGGGTAACATGAAATTCTCTTGAATTTTTTGTGGTGGTTATTTGCGTTATTGTATTGTTACCTTCTATTAATGATTTTGTCTGTACCATGTTATGCAGAAGCAATATTTTGCATGATTACTTTAATGATATTTTATGTGGAATTAGGCTTTGGCTATCATCATTGGCGCTATACCATTTTTGAAGAACTTCATCTTGACTGATGATGCCCCGCTATTCTTCTTCACTGACAGCTGCCTTATTCTTGGGTATTGATCTGTTTCCTTCTTTGCCTTGGCCAATTTTCTCTTGCTACTGAAATTTAGAAAATTTTCATTTAGTAACACGCAAATAGAATCTTAAAACAGAAAATAGTTACCTTGTTAAGGTGGAAAAAGTATGCAGATTACTATGAATGATGCTAAGTATGAACTGTTTAAGAAATGTCAAGTTGCAATCACAATCTATCTATTGTAAATTTAGATTAGAGAATTAAGATAATTTATTGGCCATCCATTTTTGTAACCGTTTCTAATTGTACTATAGTGAGCTAATGAGATGAACCTGAACCTGACTGATATCTGATGTCTGGTTAATGACAGTTATTGCATAATTTCTTTGATATTTAAGGACCTCTGTTTTGTAGTTATGTCTGGTTAATGACTTGGTTATTTGCATAACCTTTTAACACTCAAGGACCTCTGTTTTTTGTAGTGCATTCAAAGCATAAAATATTTTAAGCATTGGCTATTATGCTGGCTGGTACTAAATACTAATATATTTTGATATCCAGGGAAGCGATGATCCCATGTATTTTGCTTGCTCTGGGTGGAAATCTTGTGGATGGTATGCAATCTTCCATTTCTTATGTAGCATTTCTTCAAACACATTGATATCCTATGTTTGCCAGCCTAAAGTTCTTCGCTCCTATTCAATGTAAAAGTGATGTCTCTTTAGTCTAGTCCTCACTCCTCCCTCACCAACTAACCTCTTAGTTGTCCAACTATGTTTGCTCAAGAAGAATCAATGGTGGACAATCAATGTTCTCTTAAGTGCTCCAATTTTATTCCTCATAGTTCAAGATTATTCATTTTGACAATCAATGGTGGACAAGCTGATAAACTTATTTTGCAATGTGAATTGGTAAAACTTACAATTAATTTATGAAGATGATGTTTTGTCTCAAAGCCTTGACCTGAGCATCATGACCATTCATTTCATTCTCTGGGTTCATAGTTGGTTTGTGATAACTTTCACGCAGAGAATCAAAGCTTCTTTGGAGCTACATTTTTAAGAATATTGCATTACATATAGCCATAAAACTGAGCATTTGAAAGCAGTTAGAAATGTTTATAGTGCATTTTTAAATGAGAATTTTGGTGCAATTAATAGAGTATTAGCTCTCAGTTATTTTTTTTGGTTAAACTTCAATGAGTGGGAGTAAGGAAGGACTATTTTTCACTATAAATAATTGTGTAAGAAAGTAAAATATGGCGTATGACTTGCTTATATGCATTATGAAAATGCACTTAATAGTTGAAATTCTACAAACTGTAGGTAAACGATACGAGCCTACAGTTTCCAACTATAGTGGATAACTAACACTTAGTCTTGAAATCTGAAAGGTGGGTTCTAAATGCTTGATGTAATTGGCCTGAAAATGTTTTCTACTAGTAATTTACTTATAGTTAAAGAGTGCTAATAAAAGTTCATTGCTGGTAAAAGTTGAACAAGTCATTATAATAGTGATGCTTGATACAATAATCAACATAAAAACTATCCATTGGGTTTCCATCTTGAATGTAGATATGCCTCTTTGTTGTGTTCCAGGCCCTGGCGCAGGCAGTAAAAGACTTGGTTTACGAACAACTGCTGCTATCATATTTGGAAGATTGGTTTTGGTTCCTCCTACAGGACTTGGAATAATCACCATTGCTGACAAACTTGAACTTTTTCCCAGGGGCGACAAAATGTTCAAATTTGTCTTGCTGCTGCAGCACACTATGCCCACTTCAGTCCTTTCCGGTATTATTTTCTTACTCTTATCGGCCCTCGACTCTTGTGTAAAACAAATTAGTGAATATGTTTTTATGCTATTTTACTTATATTCAATCATCTAATGATTTTAATTTTTTTTTATAAATTTATTTTGCCTGTTGTGTCAACAGGCGCAGTTGCCAGTTTAAGAGGCTGCGGGAAGGAAGCCGCGTCTATTCTCTTCTGGGTTCACATCTTTGCTGTCTTTTCGATGGCCGGATGGATTGTTCTTTATCTTCATATACTTTTTTGACACCATACAAGATCCTATAATGTGGTATGCAACTCTTTACTCCTTATTTTGATTGTACGGTGGCATTCTTGCCAACAATGGACAAACTTTAACCCACAATTCTCTTTTTCTTCTTCAGACTGATGTAAATATTTGCCCCGCGGAGTAACTATCGACCGGATGATTGCGATATGGCATTCCCGATTCCACAGAATACACTGCTGGTCAAAATAGCTGCTATTGCTTTCATTCATTCTTTTCTTTGCTGTTATAAATGATACTCCCACAATAGTTACTGGGATCTGGCCGAGTCCCACGGCGAATCAGCCTGCCCTATACCATAGTTTCAGATCAAACAACGGCTCACCTAATAATCGATTGTAGTTAAATTGACACCTTTAAGTTATATTGGATTGCATTGGAACAATTTGATTGTCGAACCATCATTTTCCTTTTTCTTTTTGATGTCGGAGCATACTTCAAAAGTGTAAGTAAACTATCTGTGTTAGTAATGGATTGGGACCCTATTTGTGGTAGTTTTAGATACATCTCTTTGCTTCTTTATGCTTACCAGATAGACGATCGATCTTTGTTTTTCTTAATGCCACGATGATATCAAGTGTCTGTGATTGTTGCTCATTTATATGCGTAGGCGGGCTTGTGTGCGCAACCTTCTCCGAGATTGGAGGCCTTGCACACGAAGTTTGTGCTCAAAACCGACATGAACATGACTTCTTTGTGCAGGTGAAAAAAAGACAGCCTTGCGTATGAAGTTTTTGTTAACGGGTCATTTTCTGTGATTCAAATCCGGGACTGTAAGGTTTCATAGTAGTAATTTTATCCTTACAATGAATTGGAAGGTGCTTAAATATTACTTTGCTTATAAATTATTAGTCATTGCGCACACATGTTGCATGTGCAATATAATACATGAATACGATAAATTAGATTTTGTAAGGATACGCCGAGCCCATGTAGTAGTACAATGCAAGGAAACGTTCGAGAACTCTAGAAACAAACTACTGTAATACACTAATACTCTCTGTTATAAAAAAAAATAATTTAATTTTTTATATCAGATATTAAACTGATAAGAATCGATATTACACTTAATTTAAGGTGTGTTTTCTAATGTCACTGATATAAAGTATTTATAAAAAAATTTCTACTTGCGATGTTGTTAATTCTAAGATAAGTTTTTCTGATGTTGTTAATTCTAAAATGTAGGACTAAAGAGATCATAATAGTGCAATACGAGAAAAACTTTTAATAATACGCTGGAATTTTTTTTTAATAATACTGCAGATGAGTCTTGAATTCTAGATCAATAATTGATTAATTAGAAATTTTTTTAATAATACCCGCAGCTGAATGATATTAACGTAATTTCATTGTTGATTTCACCAAATTAATTAGAAAACAGTTAGTATTTAGGCCTAAGATATTGTAAGTTTATTTTTAATTCAATTTATCTTATTTGTATAAATTAATTTACATGTCAAAATCTCAAATTCTTACAAATTTAAGATGCAAGAGATTTATTATTTACCACTAGTGATCGTGTACATGCGTTATATGTGTAATATAATACATAAATATATGTAAATTTTATAAAATAAATATTTACTATTAAATAATTAAACAATATTATTCAATTATAGTATAATTTATATTTTAAATTCAAGTAATTAAATAAAATTACATCTATAATATTTTAAATTTATATGTAACAGGTAAAATTAAATTTTATCGCAAAAAAATGCGATGTCAAGGAAAAAAAAGTTAAAATTATAAATAAGTCTTGAAATTGTTTTTGGTGTGAAAATTAAAATGGACAATAATGTAACTTAATTTTAGACTTTACTAAATAAATTTAGAGTTGATTATTAAAGGGCTCGTATTCTTAATTAAAGATGTTAGAAAAGAAAATGTATTTATTTTTAAAAAAAATCATATCCCAAACTAGCTCATAAGATAATTTATATTATTATTTTTATTTACAAATTAATTTTTATATATAATGTTATTTATATAAAATTAAAATGTGTGAGGATATTTAATCATCAATTTAAATTTTTTTAAAATTATAGAATAAATTACTTTAAAGCAACTTGCATTTGAAAATAGTGTAGTAAACAATTTTAAGGGAAGTTAAACATTATAAAATAATCTGATGTTTAATTTTTTTTAAAGCAATTTATATATTTATTACCACATTCATCGTGGCACTTACTTTCACAAAATTGCATCTTTTCTTTTATCCTCTTTGAATAGAGCCTGATTTAAGCCGCACCCAAATAGAAGGGGTTTAGGATCCCCTCCAGAGCCCACAATAATTACAAGTTACAAGTCCACACGTTAGATGTATCTCAACAAATATTGGAATCTGATAACCTAAACTTGTCGGATCTACGGTGTTTCTAGTGTCGTGGACGATTCAAATTCCTCATGCGCATCGTAAAGGATCTGTAGACATCGAGAGGCGGCTGCGACTTTTACGCTTTGATACCTTTCACCCAAAACACAATGTTTACTTTGGCAGGCACGTCACCTGCGACCGCAGCAGCGATCGGCGAAAGAGATGGCGTACCGGAGAAAGCAACCGGCGGCGGCGGCGGCCAGGGTCTCGACTGTCGAGGAAACCCGATCCCCCACCGAGAGCACTTCACCGGCCTCGGAGACTCCGGCCTCCCTCGCTGCCCGGGCGATCCGTGCCTCCGCTGCCCACCGCGACGTATCCTCTCTCTCATCTGCCTACGGTGAGTCTGCTGTGTCCTCTCCTCGCGCCGAAGCCCATCGTATGAGATCTTCGCCGCCTTCCCATAGGGTGAGCTTTTCTCCCTATGAATCGATCAGTTTGCCGTATACTTGAGCTCGCTTTTTTGTTTGTTATCTTTATGTTTGTTTCATTTTTGAGTCTACAGGCATCTTATCGGGATCGAGTTTTGTAAGTTTCACTCGAATTTTTGTCGTGTTTGTGTGTCTACTAAATTGATTTGGTTTATGAACCCATTAAGTCTTATTTAGTTTCTGGATCTGATAATTTATCTTGATTGTGGAAGATGGCATGGTTCTAGTTCTATGAGTAGAAATTTCTTTGAAACCCATGCAAAGTTCACTTTCTTTCACTCACCACAACTAGATCTGGCTGCTCTAGTCTTCAGTTGTTTGATTAAAGCATCTGGTAGTTGATAACATAGCAATTTTAGATTTATTGTAATTTGTTGTTTATCTTTTAGACCAGCAGAAAGTCAACACAATTGCAATTTGCTTAAATGTGGTTAGTAAAAATTTGTAAGCAAGTCCAGTCACTGCGATCTGAGATTAATATTATTAACTAGGTTCTCAAAATGAAAATATTTTGATCCATGGGAATTTTTGTTCACTGTGAAGAAAACACCAATAACCATCTTGTCCTGATTCCTTTTGCATAATATTATTTAGAATGCCCAAAGATATTACAGGGGATTTGAGAACCTTGATGAACGAACAACTAACTAAAGAATTTATCATGGTTCACCAAATCATGACCTGTGTCCATGGAAAGCAGGGGAATTTGGAGAAAAGATATTCATTTGCAAATTAGAGGCTAGTCCGTCAAAATTTCTATCCAATGTAGGATCCAACTAGTATGTAGTATCCATGGTCCTGGATTGTACAAATGGGTTGTAACTTGTAAGATCATTTGAGTCTATGATCTATTAAAATTTAATATTTTTTTCCTGACAAACTAACCATTGATATTAGTTGATCACATCTCATTTTCACCCTCTTTTATTTCTCTGCCACCTCTCATTTGTGGTACTGAATGCTCTCGTTTTTTTTAGACCTCTCTCTCTCACCCACTCTTTTTTTTGTTTTTTTTCAAGAGGAAAGGGATACAATAATTTTTCTTCTGCTGGTCTTCATTTGAAGAGAGATAGAGAGCTAGAGAGCTTTATTTTGGTAATAGTTTCACAATAGAGGACGGAAGCTTGCAATTTGCAAAGGGGATGATGGGATGGACATGAACTTCCGAGAATTTGTTGTTTGTTGGCATAAAGGAGCACATGCGGCTAGATTCATGACGTCTTATAGTTGGTGATCCATGAAGAGTTATGATGTAGTACAGAGAGTTCAAAGAAGAGTAATTGTTTAAGGAATTAGAAGGTCAGTTACTTAGGTGAACAACCTACTAGCTAGCGACTAGCATTATGTTATAAAATTGCATTATTAAACATTAAAGTGTAACATCCTTCTCATGTATTCCAATATATTTTGAATTTTTCAAGTGACCAACATGTGCAACAAGTGCATAAATACTTGCTGATATAAAGTAGAAATCGTAAACATAACTTCATGTGTCTTCCTCAAAATGAAATAAAATAATGGTTTAAGTCCTTGCCCATGAATCTAGACATCCACTAAATACATTTGTTCTTATAGGGTGGCTTCTCTCTTGCTAAAAGTTAACATAATGCTTTCAATTGACGTCTGTTAAAGTTCTACTGACAGATCATGGGAAAAGTTCAGTTAACATATGCTCATAATGCTGAAGGTACATGTAGATTAATTGAAAAGAGTTTCTTCCTGTGTTGATAAGACTATGTTAGTTCTACATTGTTTTTCTTTTCTTTCTTTACCTATTTGCTGTTTGGAATAGCATTAATGCAGTTTAGAGGTGCTCTTAAGTTCTCTCGCAACTTTTCTATGATCCTATGACTCACTGGCAATTTGAATGCAGGACATTGCTTCCTATGAATACACATCAATGAAAAGTTTAAATGAATCCAAATATGGATTTTGGGGGACATTGGCTAGGAAAGCTAAATCAATAATAGATAATGATGATAATAATTTTCAGAAGTTTGACAATGGTTCACATCAGGCAGCTGTGAGATCAGACATTAATCAGGTAAGGTTAAGATAGATTTTATGCATGAGTTTATCATTGGAGGTTAAGTTGCTGTAATTTTAAACCATTTTGGTTGGTTAATGCTGAGTGATGGAATTTCTTCGCACGTGAGTATTTTGTATCTTTGAAAATTTATATGAATGATTATATTGGCCCCATCAACTGCTATTCAATAGACTTATTGCGAAATTCATCACATTACAATTTTGAAAAACTCATACCCTTGTTTTCGCAATTTGATTCATTCTTTTGTTAGGACATTGATTTATTCCTTTGGAAAGCTTCATTCTGCAATTTGTAAAGCAAAAACTTTTCCATATTATGCACTGCAAACAGAAAAGGACCAGAAAAATGGGATTAAACTTGGATAGATCATTCCATATGTTTTGTGATGCCCTTGTTGATTACTTTGCCTTCTTTATTGTCTCCACCATATTTATTCACTTTTTGGAGATAAAAGACAAGATAAAGTAAATGTTAGTGTTTCTTACTTTGCTTTGAATACTTGGAAACTCAAACAAACATCCAAAGAAATTGTCAATTTTACATTAGCTCCTTTTTTCTCTTTTCATGTCTTTCTCCATGCACCCAAATCATGCTGAATCATTGTTAACCTATTTAATTTTCTCATGTGAATCAGGCACCAAGAATTTTTAAGAAGTCGGAAACAACTCATAAACTTTCAGATACAATTGGTTCTTCCCTTAACCAAATTGGTGGCACAATAAAAAATGTTGTTGAGGTGAGCTATGTTGGAAACTTGCCCCCTTTGCTTACAGCTGGTGGTGAATTTTTCTTAAACTTACAAAGTCTATAGGTTCTTTCATAAACAAAGTAGCCAGGATCCGGTGTGAATTATGAGACTCAAGCATGGTTGCATTCTGGAGTCCCTTTCTTTGTGAATTTTGAGAAGTATTGCTTCCCATGTATAATTGTTTTGTCAATATGAGACTCAAGCATGGTTGCATTCTGGAGTCTCCTTTGTGAATTTTGAGAAGTATTGCTTCCCTATGTTTTTGTCAATCCTTTTTGTCACGCCATATTTTGCATAAACTGAACCAGACATTAGTAGTTTGAAATCAACTTGAAGTTACAAATATGGGAAGTTATGCAACTTTAATGAGATTATAACAAAATAGGACACGATATGACTTCCCTGGAGTTGAATACGTCATTACCACACTTTACCATAGCCATAATTTGATTTCATATGCTTATTTTCAACTAGTGAATAGCTATTGCAGTTTTTTCTTCTCAACAAATTAAGCCCTTCATGATTATTGTCTTGTTGTGGTGTCTGTTTTTTATTTTGCCTAGGAGTAAGGTTTTCTGACTTCAGATTGAGTATATTCAATTGAATATCGTGGCGTTGTGTCTAACCCAGTTAAACATAAGTTGGTTGGTTCAACAAATGAAAGTGTCTTCACTTTGTGAGAATCAGTAATATTTCTACAGGGATTTAAGTTATCTATCTTTGTTAAATATTTGGCACATTTGAATCCAAAATCTTGTTCTCTTATTATTGACGTTTTTTTAAACACAAAAAAGAAACTGCTTGCGACCAAGTTGAATTTTCTCCTATTAGTCAATCATATTTTTGTTCCTAATTTTTCCAGGAGGGTCTTACAATGGTGGAGAGTAAGATTAGCCATGAAACTCAAAAGTTCAATATTAGGAGAAAAGGAAATGCTGCCAGTGGGCAAGGTCAGGCTGCAGAAAATATGGGTCAACAACATATGCCTCGGATTCAAACAGACTATGAAGTCCAACTGAAGGCATCTCGCGACGTAAGGTGGCAAATGTGTAACATTTAAATTGGTTATGCTATATGGTCTTATATTTTTTCGCTTGAGTCAAGCCAACATTTTAATTGATGATCAGTAATTGGTTATGCTATATGGTCTTATATTTTTTCGCTTGAGTCAAGCCAACATTTTAATTGATGATCAGTTTAGTGTTTATTATTTTGCCTGTTCATCTGAATGGATTCAATGCTACAGGTGAAAAACTGTTTTCTTGTACCAACTTATCGTTCTAAAAAAAATCTGGCGGCACATTCAATACCTTGTTAAGGTGCCCTAAATATATATATATATTTCATTTCTATCATAAACCCCTGCAAGTTGCTGCCCACAGGTAGGTAAGCAGGAGCAAGGAATTCCACACCTCATTTTAAAGTTCATTTCTCAAGCTTTTCCTTTTAGTATGCTTACCTTCATTATTCACAAGATTCCACAAAGTTTCAAGTTCTTTCTACCTTTGATTGGATGACATGCCCATCTTTTGCTATTCACAGGTCGCAAATGCGATGGCTGCAAAAACCAAACTTCTCCTTAGGGAATTGAAAACTGTCAAAGCAGATCTTGCTTTTGCAAAAGAACGCTGTGCTCAACTTGAAGAAGAAAACAGAGTGCTGAGGGAAAACTATGAGGAAGGAGATGGCCCCGAAGAGGATGATCTGGTATTATTTGTTTAATGGTTGTTTGTCTCCCTGGATTCAACTCAGTTTGTGCTGATACTCGAAAGATAGTTAACCTGATATTGAAAAGATGATGCTCAATGGATCTGTCTCCATAGTCTTTTACTTAATTATCTTGGCAGTGTTTTGCTAATAAATTCTCCAACATATTTCTCCTACTCAATGCTTCAACTAATATATATATATATATTTTTTGAATGTTTCAACCTTATGTCAATATATTGTCATCCACAAATGTATAGTCTTGACCCCACAACAAAATAACTAGAAGTCCTTCAACTTTGCTCCCTATTCGTTGAGCTCCATATCACTTTATTTGCATCTGGTGTGTCGCATTCTTGCAATAGTTTGAGTTATATTTGTAACTTCTCTTTGCAGATTCGACTTCAATTGGAAACATTGTTGGCTGAGAAAGCAAGACTAGCTAACGAAAATTCTGTTTATGCTCGGGAGAACAGATTTCTGAGAGAGATTGTGGAGTACCACCAACTCACAATGCAGGATGTTGTATATTTAGATGAAGGAATTGAAGAGGTCTCTGAAGTCTACACGATTCCAACTAATCCGTACACTCCACCTGCTGTATCTGAAGCAAACAATAACTTTGTGTCGAACCCTCTTGCTCCCAGTCGTACAAACAGCAGCCCTGCTACTCTTCAACCATCATTGATGCATTCTCCCTCTATCATCAAACCAGAAGATTGCCCCATTATCCCTGCACCACCTGTTCTTCCACGGCCAACAGATCCCGCAAAGTGATTCTTTCATCTCCATCTGCTGCTGGTCCTGGTGTAGGCTGTTGGCATCTATCATTATCTCCAAGTCCACCCGCACGAAATCATCAAGCTCTCTTTTGACATTTGTTGGATTTGGCATAGAATTATTGCATTAAGATCGGAATCCCATGGTCATGCAAGTTCTCTTCTCAACATTATTAGTTGTCATGTGGGTTGGGTTTGTACATGATATGCGGTTGTTTTCTGCTGCACTTTTAGCAACCTTTGTTGCTTGCATTCTATCAATATTCATTTTGTGAAACGGATGCTTGGATGCTATCATTATTAATATGTATTTGTAATGCTGCACTATATATGATTAATCAAAATGCTTGGAATCATCTTGGATCGATGACTTATTTTTTGCACAATCTTTGGTTTATTTTCCGGAGAATAAGTTAACTGCTGTCTGTAAAAGATTAAATAGCATTGTCCATTCGTCTTATGTAAATTTTTCTGTCTTAAAATTCCTATGTGAGTTGACTGTTTTGCTAATATTCAATATTATTTTGTAAGTTCGATGGTATCATTTTACTTTTTTTTCTTCCTATACAAATAATATACACGTTGTCTAATGACAGATCAGGCATATGGAGTGTGAGACTCAGATATAGCGTACCGTGGGAGATTTTCTCCACGGTGAGCAGGGGCTATAAGAATGTTGACGGTCAATATCGGTTTGCACGTGTTTTTTTAATTTGTTTTGATGACCGACGAAACATTTTCATAAAATTTGATCAGTCAGTATGAATATTACTTCGGTCGAAAATTTATACGCCAATTAAAAAATATATATATATATATAGTGAAAAATGATATCCACCCGGATGCCTCCGGCACGATATTAAAAAATAAATAGAGAGAAAAATGATATCTGCCCCGATGCCTCCTGCGCGATCCATGAGCAAAATCCAACATGAATGATCTAATGCAGCAATTTAAATTTTTAATTTCTCTCATTTATATATAATAACTTATCTCGATTTCATCATAAATTAAAATAAAATTTCCACTTCTCTTCTTCAATGGTTGCATGTAATAATAACTATGGTGTTTATTTTTAAAGATAATATAACTACTATTATTTTTCTATTATAATATTGTAATAGCTATTACCTTATAGTCATGGCAGCTATTATGTAGTTGTAATAGATACAATACAGTAACTACTACTACGTTGTAGCAATTACACTATTTTAAAAATTAGCACCGTAGTGATATATTTTAACCGTGCATGTTAAATTATCCAAGTTATATTTCACTTACAGTCCTATAGGAGAGATCAGGCATGATATATATTTAATCTGTACATTCACGACGACATTCTACAATCAAGTATTCTAATTCTTAAAAATGAATTAAAGAACTATATTATAGTTCCAGACGGTCCGGACCATAGAGGTCGCGTACAAAATAGATGATACGTAGAATATTGTTGCTCTGTATTAGTAATTTGTCTATGCATGTGGACGCTTCTATCGTTTTATAATTTTTCTCTTCCAATTTGAACCCTCTACTTGCGTAACTAACACCAAACCCTTTGTCACTGTCACACATTCATCAAATTAAATATACAAACGGACAAATTCGAAAAACCTTGCTCAAGATTTGCTTGCGATCTTCGTCTCTATTCCCATGGTAGAGGCGGCGGCGGCGAACTCAGAGGCACCCCATGCTCCTAGATCCGCGTACTGGCGCTAACCCTAGCAGCGTTCCCCCTCCCAATGCGCCCCCCTCTGCTGGAGCTCCGGCCGCCATGTTCCATGCCCCCTCCCCGCCAATGCGAGGCTCCCAGCACCGCCGAGCCAGATCTGAGCTCGCATTCCGCCTCTCGGAGGACGATCAAGGTGCGGCCACTGTCGGGGGCGCCGACGAGGCGGGCTCCGAGGATGACCTCTTCTGCACTTTCATGGATATCGAGAAGATGGGGTGCAAGCTGGAGGCCATTGGATTCGGGTCGGAGGGCGGCAGGGAATGCACGGATCGGACGGCGGAGAGCTCCGGGTGCGGCGGGGAGAACAAGGTCGGTGAGAACGCCGCGGGAACGACGCCCAAGCATAGGTATAGCGTTTCTGTTGACGGATCGTCGTCGTCGGCGTCGCTGAAGAGGGAAGGGATGTTTGGAGAGGTGATGGGCACGAAGAAGGCTATGGCACCGGAGCAGCTTGCGGAGCTCGCCGTCGTCGATCCCAAGAGAGCCAAAAGGTGAGTTATTTATGTCATTTTATCCAAAGAACTTGTTTCTCTTTATTTGTTTTGTTTCTTTCAACTTTTAGCCTGTTATAGGTTGATTATCATTGTTTAGTCTCTGATGTGTTAAGGGTATTGATGGCTTTATTGATGTTTTCTGTGCAATGTCCATGAAGATGCAGCTGGAAGTGTTCATTGTTCAATAAAGTTGACGGAACAGATCGATTCCTTATAAATTGGTGTGTAATACTTGCATTAGTCACTTATCTTGGAAAGGAATCTAATTTCTTATTGAACAGAGACAGAGTGCCTAAATTTTTTGTTAAATTACAGAGAGTGCTTGAAGAAACTTAACTTATTCCGTCTAAAATTTTGTAGTTGTACTTTTTCCAAATAATTTGAAAATAGGCATTCCTAGATAGAAGCATTTTTTGGAACTTCCTAGCATTTGGTGTACTTAATCGTAGTCCTTGCACCAAAAATAAATAAATCTTTGCCACTTCTGTTGTGATGCCCTACTTTGGTCCCAAGTGATAATTGTGGACTAATGAAGCTGGCTTATAACTTATAAGCTTAGCTCAATGAGCTACTCGTGAATAGTGTTGTACATTTTGTCTAGTACTCACATTATAAATTTAATGGTTAGTTCTTACATCTATGTTGGTTGGATGTTATTTTGGGTTATTAGTTGGACTTTGGGCCTTCATGAGTACATCAAGCTTAGTTTAGTTCCACAAAAAAGTTGTGGGATAATGAAGAGGGTTTATAATCTTAATTGGGTGAGTCATTACTAATTTGAGTTTAAGCACTTGGGCCAATCTTGGGCCCTACATCAGAGTTAGAGTATCATTGTTGGTTGCCCAACATATGTACAGGGATAATCAAAGAGTCCAAGTAAAAGAAAATAGATGGATATTGGCATTTGACTTTTTTTTAAGCATAAAAAATTGGTGAGATATACACACCTTACTTTACAGTAAAATGTTAATCAGTCAGTGTTAGTATCTACAATTTTGATTCCTCAGTCACCATCAAAACTTCTTATCATCTGCAATGTTACTGTTAATTTTTTATGATAACATATCACTCATGTTGGACATTTTCAGAATACTTCTGATTATTTGTCATATCATAAAATGTAGAATTCTAGCAAACCGACAGTCTGCAGCTCGATCCAAAGAAAGAAAGGCTCGCTATATATCAGAACTTGAAAGGAAAGTTCAGACTCTCCAAACCGAAGCTACAACTCTCTCTGCACAACTAACACTATTCCAGGTCTGTATTGACTAGTTATTTAATTCTCCTGTTTATTCAGGTTCCTATTAGAAATTATTGGATAGCAGTTTTCTATCATCGGCCAAAAGTCACAAAGAAAAGTATCGATTGATTCTTCCACACTTTTGCTTGATAAAAACTGTTCCTAGCAGCTGTATAAAGAAGATAATCAACTGCTATACTTGTTTCAGTTCAAAAAGTAATTGTAATTCTTTAAGGTGCCTTGATTTGCATGCCATCGTCAGTTGTCTTTTTTATCCAACAACAGCTGTTTTAATTCCAAACAGTTGGGTATTACTCTATGAAATATTGTACGTCAGTTTCTGATTGATTAATAAATAAATCTTCTTTCACTTAAACAGTGGATTGTTTCCTTCATATTGTTTTTTCTAGTTCATTCTCCCTTGAGGTTGGAACTGATAACTGCATTCTTAACCTCATTTGATTTTGTTGCTTCACCACATGCCATAATCCTCTTTCTTTTTTTTTTCTTCTGTATGAACTTGATTTTCTATGGTTATATCATTGTGAAATGAACTGGATTTTTTTTGCAATTCATTAAACTCCGTAACTTTCTACTTGGTCATTCCAATCTGACAATCAGATGTTTAAACGCACTAATTTTCCTGCTATATTCCTGTATTCTTTCACTTTGATATGAGCAATGTCACACATAAAGGACTGAGTCTCAAACCATGTACTTTTTAGTCAAGTTGGTTGATATTCAACTGACTTTTGGGTAGATGATATTATTTTAAAATATTATTAATACTTGTGATGAAGTATCATTAACCTCTTTCCATTATTTATTATTTCTAATATCTGGCTACCTTCTTCATTTCTAATGATTGCTTAGTTACTCAATAGTTACTATTTCTACCAACAGATGTTTGAGCCTTCTTTGTTACTTTCTTCTATTCCAGAGAGACACTACTCGACTATCTGCGGAGAACAATGAGCTTAAGCTACGGCTACAAGCTATGGAACAACAGGCACAATTACGTGATGGTGAGTGCTTTTTAATGCCTTTTTAGCCTCAATCTTTTTCGTATTATGATCAAGTTCTCCTCTCCCAATAGAAGAAATTGTAGGATTGGAAACGCGATAAAGGGGGTGAATATCGCTCGTTAAAAATCTTTTCTTTTAGTATCGATTTGCAACACAAATATCAAAGTAAGCAGCGGAATAAAAACAATACAAGGGACAAGTTCGGTTACTTAGTTCGGAGCCTGTGGCGACTCCTACTCCAAGATCCGCGATCCTTAATCGCACCGTTGGGCAATTCAATATAATTCTTTTTTCCGAAATCTTCGGAAAGAAGTAATTCGTTCAATGAAAAGAATGATAGTAACACACTACTACATTCTTATAAACGAAATAATGCAAGCTACATAAAGTATACCGACAAAAGGATTGAAGATTAGGATCGTCGTCACTTCTCGACGTTGTAGCTTGCACTTCAAGTTGATGCACAATGTAGCAGAAGCACGAACAGAATAGAACAGAGAATTGTTTTGGTGCAGTTTGCACTAATAATCAAACTCATGTTTTGTTGAATGACAAACGGATTAAAGTTAGACTTTGTGTGGTCTAACCACTCTATCAAGAATGCAAGTTTAACTGCATTGGGATGTTCGATTCCTAATGTATTAAAGTTCGGATGTGTGATTCCGGCAAATCAGGATATTCGACTCCTGACAAGTGAAGTTCGGATGTCCGATTCCTACATGTCGGGATGTTTGATTTCCGATAGAGTAGGGTCCGGATGTGTGATTCCGGCAGGAGATCGGAATGTTTGATTCCCGATGGATTGAAGGCCGGATGTACGATTCCGATAGGAGAGTGGGATGTGTGATTCATGAATGGCAAAGTCCGGATGTGTGATTCCGAAGGAAGGTAAGTAAGTTAAATCACTAGATGAGAGTGACTTATTGAGGATGTGTTCCCGTTGGAGGAACAGTAGGCGTCGGACCAGCTTAGAGCTATTTTGGACATTTAAGCTGAGTACTTTGACTAGATCTTGGCCCTGAAGGGACAAGATCTAATTAATATTGCCTATTATTATGCTAACTTTGTTTTGCAGGATATATATTTTTCTGTGGCACTAACACTATTTTGCAAGGTCAAAAATGAAGTTTGACCTCGGATGAGCAG
>JBAMIB010132798.1:0-13676 GCA_037177415.1 Kaempferia rotunda
ATAGACTTTATATTATTCACAAACAATTCACAATCTCGATTCATGAATATTAACGAGTTTATTTGTTTGGTTAAACGAATTAGTCAAATTTATTTATTTAATTGATCTTTTATATATTAAAAAATATTAATAAGTTCTTATCCAGCTGAATAAACATACTCACAAATATTTAATCCATTCACAATGGCATTCGAAATATATTAAAATTTATGTTACCAAATCCTATAGAAACTACGGTATTCTCTCATATTTTATTAAATATTTATATTGATCAACAAATTATATATGACATGTTATTTAGTAAAAGATTTAATATATATTTATTTAGAGGTCAATTATAAGTTAATCTATTATTTATCTCTCTTTATATAATTTAGGTGCACTCTAAGGAGGCATATGGGATGAACCTATTCACCACTAATATAAGACTAAAAAATCTCAATTAAATTATATATCTTTTATAATGGACTAAATATGTATGTTATTATAAAACACAAAAAAAAAGTGGCTTTTTGCGACGGAATTAGACATCGAGAAGTAATACCAATGTAGTGGAGACGACAGGGACCGTGTGGAAAGTGCATGACTAAATCAATGCAAAGTCATGTAGGCTAGATTTAACACTGAATTTAGGTTCAATGTGGCTAACCTAAAGATGGAGCCATATAACTACAGTCTGACCTAAATCGAGTTAGATGGGAGACTCAGTTGGGTGAAAAGATAATAAAGGAAAAGAGTTGCTTAGCCAAGGCGAAAGCAGGGTCTTCAGATCCAATCCAATGCTTTTATACGTAGACGATGATAGAAACGACCTCTGATCGCGTGAAGGAACTCCGAAATGGATGGTAGTTGCTTCAATGTGTCTCCTCCAAAGGAGAAAACTTCCTCCCTCAAGGAAATGGGAGGAGTTCCCCTTATATAGGGTCAGGGTCGTGTGCCCTGACCGAGGAGGCACGGTCATGCTGATTGGCACGACCATGCTGATTGGCACGGCTAGTCCGTGCATCCCCCTGGTTATAGGAGGCACGGTTGTGCCATTCGGCATGGCCTGCCCATGAGACATTTTGGATAGGAGGCACAATAATGTCATTTTGTATGGTCGAGTGGTGTAGCTTGCGGGAGAAGAGACGCTGCTGTGATTGTCGCTAGATGAGGGGGCACGACTTACCCAAGTTGGCTTCCGAAAGTGTCTTTCCTTGCGTTCTTCATTCAATTCCGATCCTCGTCATGCCTTGTCAATAAAAGCACAAAAAGAGTAAATCTCTGAACAATAAGTAGTTATAATGACAAAATAATAGAAAGAAGTGGATTGATATAAATTATAGAGAAGAAATTTATACAAATGAGCGTTAATAGAGGTCTAAACACATGTATAATCTACGCACACCAGCAAAACTATTCTCTACTAGTTAAGGAATTCATTTTATTATTTTCATTTTTTACTTTTGTGTTTGACTTGAACGTTGAAGGGATTTAGCCAAAGGCTAACTTAACTTCCCTTTTAACTTTTCTCAATAGGTGCAACCTATCCTCTTGGTTGTCTATCATGAAGAAAGTCTCATTTTTAGTACGGGTCGATCGTTGTTCCCAATGGAATCTTCATTGAATTGAGTCATATGTTCTCACGGCCATCCCTCTTCGCCCTAGGTCAGTAACGAGTCTCCTTGGGTTCTTATTGCTCGACCTAAAGGTGACTTAGTCACTTGCTAACATGAGTAAAGAAACGTCTGAATAGAGGTGACTCATCTTTCATCTTTGTATGATCTATTCATAGTGGCTTGTCCAAAGTCCTCAATTCTGCCTCGTCAACACAAATACAAATTAAGTTTTTTCCCCTCTTCCTATACGAGATAAAAGATGATTTTCTCTATGCCCGAAAAGATCTAATTCATGATTTTTATTTATGTTAGGGATTCAAATAGGATTATCATATTTCAATGACAAATTAATTGATTTATCCTAACGTATAAATAAAAGAAAATAGTGACCTTCATAGGTTGGTATAGTTGGTCTGAGTGTTTGTTTTGATAGGTCTATCATATTTTGATGACAAATTAATTGATTTATCCTGACATATCAATTATAAAATGAGTGACTTTTATATGTTTGACATAGTTGGTACCTGTATAAGTATTTCTTCCATAGATCTTGAGATCCATTCCTAGCGGATGTAAAATATCTCATTGGGTATCTGACTTCTCCTATGTAAAGGGTTGTTGTGCTAAGGCAAAATATCCTTTGTGGTATACTTACATGTATCTTGCTGTGGGGCTGATAACAATGAACAACTTAAAATCAGTGATATGATTTTTGCTCTAATAAAAAAGGTTGCTTTGTCCATTGGTGCATTGAGGATGAGACAAAAAAAAATAACTTGTACTTTCAAATTTTCTTTATAGACGAAGTAGGAGAAATTCAACTCCAAGACTAGTTAAGTTTGATATACAAATAATTGAATTAAAAAAATTGAAAAGAGTTGATTCACAGCCCAGATGACTTTTCACACCATCTTCTTCCTTGTAAGCTGAGAGCGGATAATGTCATAAAAAATTGATACGGTGAATGGAAAAAGCTAGGCGAACCTATTAGTCAGTAATGAAAAATAGGTGGTCGTCAAGATCGTAGACAGGTTAAAGCCCTAGGCAGCTCCTATCGGGATTCTCCCCTATCAATCGATCGATGGGTCCCCTCTGGAACTCTCCCCGAGGAAATAACACGCCGCCCGACTGTCCTTTCTAGATCAGCAACCATTGATCGGATGAGTTCTCTAGGGCCCACTTTTTGGTTCAACCGAACATCCACGGGACTCCGCCCCCTCCTCTCCCGATTGGGTACCGCCGATCAGACGTGTTCCCTAAGGCCCACTTCATGGTTATGCCGAACATTCATGGGGCTATGCTCTCGTCTTCTCTCGATCGGCTACTGTTAATCGAGCATATTTCCTAGGGCTCACTTCTCAATTCTACAGGACATCCATGGGGCTGCGCCCCCCATTCTCTCCTGATCGACTTCCTCCAATCGGATGGGTTTCTTAGGATCTACTTCCCGATTCAGCCGAACATCCATGGGGCTTCGTCCTTCGTCCATTTCTAATCGGCTACCATTGATCGGACATGTTCCCTAGGGATCACTTCCCGATTTAGCTGGACATCTATGGGGATCCACCCTCCGTCCTCTCCCAATCGACTATCACTGATTAGACGAGCTCCTTGGGCCCACTTTTTGGTTTAGTCAGACATCCATGGAGCTCCACCCCTTGCATGTCCTCTCCTAATCTACTACTGTTGATCAAACGAGTTCCCTAGGACCCACATGCCGGTTCTGCTGGACATCCATTGGGCTCCACCCCGTTCTCTCTTGATAGCTACTGCCGATTAGACGAGTTCTCTAGGGCTCACTTTCGAGTTCTGTAGTACATCCATGGGGCTCTGTCCTGGTTTTCTCCCATTTGGCTACCGCTGATCAGACGAGTTCCATAGAACCCACTTTCCGGTTCAGCCGTATATCCACAGGGCTCCCCATCCTCTCCCGAATAGTTAAGACTCACTTCTCAATTCAACTAGACATCCACAGGGCTCCGCCCTCCATCTTTTACCGATCGGCTACGTTGATTAGACGGGTTCCCTAAGGACAATTTCTTGATTCTACCGGACATTCAAGGGGCTCCGCCCTAGTCCTCTCCTGATAGGCTACGACCAATGGAGAGGTTCGCCAAAAAGGTTTCGTCCACCAGGTCCATCTCCCCTCTCAGTGGATCCATAAGCCCAACATGTTTTCAAATCTGAAAGTCCGCTTCACCATAAATATGGCATACATGTGAGCTTCTCAAAGGAGCATGACATATCTGAGTGTAGATACACCACGCCTTCTACCTACGATCGGACAGTATGGTATAGGATAAGAATGATAATTAGATAGATCAGCTGGTTACGACATGATATTTTATTTAATATTTAGATTACAATAGACATTATAAAGAGGAGTATGCATGTGTACTTAGGGTGTGCATGGTAGGCGAATTTAGGAGACTGGAATGAGAATTGAATCTCTTTCATTACCATTTTTTATACTTGATAGATGAGAATCAGAATCAATGTATGAGTTTCATACCTTCAATTTCATAACCCATGTACACCCCCTAGATTATCGCTAAATATATTCCTCCCTCAATCAAACTAATTACAATTTCCATTACTAAATATATAACAAACGCCCCCCTTAGAAGACTGCATGAGCACCTTGGGAGGATACTTATCCATTCACATATCATATTATACTTCTCTAGCTCTATTAAAATGAAATATAATTAAAATTGAACATACTTTTAAAATAAAGAGATGTACTTAAAATTGAATACATTCATTAACTTTGTATATCATATTAAAAAAAAGTATAATTTGTTAATTTCAATTGATTTTTCTTTCATTTTTTTTACCTCATTTTCCACCACGTGAAATCAATTTATATGTTTGGGCACCACCTGACCACAATTGTTCTAAAGTTAGAGTATTTAAATAAATTTCTTTTAACTATTAATGAAAGTTTAATGTTTTTTATATAGATAAATATTTTTTATGTACTTACTCAAAAACCAATATTAAAATTACTAATGATAATATATTAAATATAGCTCAATGTCAACTAAAACGGACAAAGATAAATACATCTGTCTTCCAATTACAAGTGGACATGCAATTTTCAACTCAAATGATGGCTCCATAATTAATAGATAATTAAAGGCAATGCTGTCTTCGGACGTTAATTGTATTCTTTATATTTTTCTTCCTTATCAACTTTGTTTGATGGTGTCGATGCCAGCTGCAAAGTTCATGTCACTCTTTTCAATATATAAATTAATATTACCGACCTACTACATGACAATTATAAATTTGGTTTGGGATTTGTTTAATGAGAAAAATCATAATTAAGGAGCTCCTCACTTTCATTATTATTAAATAATTTTGGTCAATTACTCTATATTATAATAATTTTAAGTAAAATTAGTATGTATTATAATAAATTTAAATAAAATTAATAATATTAGAATAAAGATATTTTTTTCAAATAAAAAAATAGATGTGGTTAGGATATTAAAAGGGTAAGAACACTCACTTGACGTTTGCTCAAATTTTAAAGCAAGAAAAATTTATAAAAAAATAAATGGAGAAAAAAATAAATTATTTTAAATATCTTCCAATGAAAATCTCTCTCTCTCTATATCTATAGATATATTTTTAAATTTCTCTAAAATATTATTTTAAGCAACCATAGTTATGCGGACGTTTTCCCACGCCGTTGGGAAAGGACCCGCCTTTGTTACCTGCTCTGTAAGTGGAAGGATCGCGGGCCCCTTTCTCGGATAAAATCCGTCAGTGCTATTTAAATGCAGTTTATTCGCACCATTCACGTCCGGGAACAGGGAAAGTTAAAAGAATAGCCGCGCGACTTCGCTGATCATCACGCTCGCCGTGGCACAAGACGACCAAGAACAGGAGTTGAGATCTTTGGATTCGATTGCCGTTTCGTTCGCTTCTTGTTGTTTCCTGAGGTGATTATTACGGCTTTCATTATATTTTTTCTTGTTCTTTTTTTAAGGATTGTTACATTAGGATTTGACAAATGCGTCGTAAAGTTACAATTTTTGGGGGAAGTTTTTTTGTTTCTTCAAAGATTTGTGAACAGTGGAAAGATTGTTGCTTGGATGCATAAAAGAGTGCATAAATCGATACTGCTTCCTAACTAAACTTTACGTTTCTTGTAACGGATTTGTAGTAAGGCTGAAAAGATGGTACCGCATGAAAGATGATCGCATCAGTAACCAGAGAGCAGCTGTAGGTGATCTAACCCTTCAGGTTGAACCTTGAGCAATCAGAACAACGGGGTCGAACAACTTGTTGAATTCTCTGTCACTGGTTCTTCTTCTGTCGCACAGCAGTTGCCTGAGTCCAATAATAATAATAGCCTTCCTGAAAGTCATCAGGGGGAGACAAACAATGCGCATATTGTTTCTGTGTTCTGCTGAGCCACCGATCAAACGAGCTGGTTTGCGTTGGAAGCAAGCAGGACGAGACTCCTATAGAGGGAGTTGACAAGGAGTGTACCGTTCTTACCAATTTCACTGTTTAAGAGATTCACTGCAACTTTCCAATGAGAAATTCTTCTGATCTAAGGCAGTTATTGAGGCGTCTGTGCCAAAATACACAGTGGGATTATGCTGTGTTTTGGAAGCTTGAGCAGGACAAGATGTAAGATTATTTGTTATATCCTTACCTGGTTACTTAAGGTTGTTTCTGTTGTTTGTGCCAAAAGAAAAAAAAAAAGAAGATTGGTCACTTGACTTATGACAGCATATATAAACTCAATGCTCTGCTTAATCAGAAATAGAACCAATTTTGTTTTTCAATTAAATCTAGGAACTGTTACTCCCTTTAGGATTGGTTTACTTGGATGGATAAATAAGAGGGAGAGGGAGAGGGAGAGGGAGAGGGAGAGGGAGAGGGAAGGTAAGTAAAAAAATGAACTTAACCCAATTTCTATCTTTTCACCCGAGTAAATTCAGCCTTCATGTGTGAGCTTAACCTAGGTTAGATTCTTGTCTATTTGAACATAAATTTATAATATTAAAGTAGAATTATACATGATCTACAACAATTTTTCGTCCTGATGTTTGTGCATTTGTTGTTTCAGGATATTGACCTGGGAGGATGGCTATTTTAACGAGGAAAAAGAAAAGCATAGATTGGAGGCACACTCTTATGAGTCTTCTTACATTAATCATAGGGTGATATCTTTTGCTACTTCTATGAATGCTGAAGACCAGAGATTTGCAAGCAATCCAGTTAAGTTGGCTTTGGCAGATATGAAGCGGCATAAATACTCACTTGGCCAAGGGTATGCTGGATGAATCATTATTCTTGCTTACCACACTGCTTGGATCTTCTTGAATAACTAGTCATGTTTTAGTCAAGGTGCTACATATATAGTTATCCAAATCTCCATTCTTTAACACTGACTAAAATGGCTTTGTTTCTTAAAGTTGGTTTGGTTTGCTAAGTTGATTTTAGAATATAAATTGAAACTGTCCTTTGACTATCTTCTAGTTCATGTATTTAAACAATGGGCTTGTGCTCAGCTTAATCATGTTGAGCTCTGAAATTACATTCAAGCTTGTTTGCCAAAAGAACTCAACGAAATAAAATTTTTCTTCTTGTGGTTAATCTATTTTTTGATTTGGTAATTGAATTTGTTTGTTAGCTTTTAGACTTGTTATGATTTTATACATAAATAAAGTAAGGTGCCTATATTTCTCTTGGCTTGATGAACTTGCATAATGTGTGGTAATGCAACAGTGCTTTTATTTAAATTAATTTTAAAAATTGATTATGGTCTTATATAAAATTTTGTTTCTTTTGCGAAAAAAAACTTTCAGGTATGTCTTATATTGATATAACATTTGTAAATAGAATATGAAAATATGCTTATACATGTCGTAATATATTTAACATACACTAATATACTTAAGCATAAAACTTCAAACATATAATTGTATGCACTGTTTAATACTTAAACTACTAGATTGGAAACAATCTTGTTTACAAACATTAATCACTTTTTGATGAACTGTTCACGTAATTTATTTGTGAACTTTTTGCATGTTTGTTACCATTGATGATTCATGTTTTTTTATGTTCATGTAAGATTGTTTTCACTTACAGTCTTCAAGCAAACATTAATGAGCATTCATTCAAAAATGATGAGTTCGTTGATAACCTTTGTTTTTTTAAAAAAAAAGCGCTTGGTACTCAACTTGATCTTCAGATTCTCACATCAACATCCTATCATGCTAGCTGTTGTTTTCTTAATAATACATCTTAGTTTGGTAGCATGCATCCATCTACTTACAGGTTTGTAGGAGAAGCAGCACGTAGTCAGAAGCACTGCTGGCTCTTTTTTAGTGCATCAAAATCAAAAATCCAACCAGATGTGAGTTTGTTGAGTAACTTACAAATTAACTCCTATTACTTTACTGCATTGAATAAAATGTGAAATGAGGAATTATTTTGTTTTTACAGATATTCAAGGATTGGCAACCTCAGTTGGCAGCAAAAATCAAGGTATTGACACCCATTCTCTTACCTTCTGCTTATTGCTTTTGCTAAGAGATGCACTTAGGCTATTTGTTGGTTTTGCAGACCGTACTGCTTGTACCAGTTGACCACTATGGAATTGTGCAGCTGGGATCATTAGAAACGGTTGGTTCCTCTTGTCTAGTAGTATGGTTTATCCTTGTATTTTTATGTTTAATTCCACTTGCTATTATATTTTCTCTGTGGCTGGAGTTCCATGAGTTCATAGAAATGTCATATATCAGCTAAAAATAAATGCCCCAGTAAATATGATTAAAAATAAAAGCATTCATATTAAGTTCTACTTTCTTTCTAAGTCAGAAATGAGTTTTCATATTATTCAGAAGGGAGGGAAAGAACGAGAACAGTCTTCCATCTTTGTCCAGAGTTGCTCTTGCTTTGATTTCCAATGGCATTCCCACTAATAATTGGTCCAAACAAAAAATCCAGGATTACTGTATTGCGATTGAACAACCTTTTCTGCCACTATACCTCCTTGGAAAGAATCAATGGAGTTAGACAATTTATATCATCTTTAACATACCTCTTTATAATGATTGGTTTTCTACTCTGAACATTCTCTTCACTAGTGAAAGATAACTTCTAACTACTTGTATTCTTGATTTCCAGTTATTTTCCTCTGGTTTTACATTTCTAATACTATGTCAACCAGGGTTGTTAGTTTGATCATTCAACCAGGGTTTCTCTTAAGTACTACTTTAGGTTTCTATTTCTTTTAAGGGTTTCATTTATTGAATAGTTGTCTTAGGTATAAGCTCGAAGGAACAATGTCTCAAAGTATTATAGAAAAATTTCAAAAATAACCACACCCCCAATGACTTTGCCCATACAAATAATGCTCTCTGTGATTACACAATGAGAAACACATGAAGTAAATATTAGGTCATTTTATCCTTTAATTGAAGCCCTCTTATCTTATTTCTCCATTCCAATCATTTAAGCACATCTCAGTTGTTTCCCATTTACAAACCAGCATACCTATTTCATCCTAAAAATGCTCAATTTAGATCATGCATAAGTAAATGACATAAGGAAATAAACAAGAATACCAACCTTTTGAAAGAATCTTCATAATCCTCATGGTCCAAGAAACATCATTAAGCTCCTCTTATGACCAAATTTACAAGATAAAGCCAAGCCCAACATATATATTTCATTTTGCAATATCTGATAATCTTTCTGAGTTTTGATTCTATCCATGATTGTGGAGGTTTTATTACATATATGTGCATTTTGAATGAATTCTTCTCTCTGTAACTTCAGGTCGTTGAAGATTCAGAATTTGTACTTCACATTAGAAACTCCTTTTATATATTTTATCATGGCTTGGGACCACATGAATTTATAGATTCAGGCATCAATTGTTCACCCCTCTTGTCACCAACTATTGTGCCTCTGTTGGGAAATGGTTCAACATCAAATTTTGGTTCATTTAATACAGACCCATCACAACAGCTTTTGACTATGGACCACAACATGTTATCTATTTTTCTGGCTGACCATGATTCTTCACAAAACTTGATGGACCACATGCTAGGAACAGATGCGACATTGGATACAGATGAATACTCAGTAAAGGAAAGGTGCAACATGGTGTGGTCCGGTTCCATTGAAGGAGCAGAGTTCGGTAATCACCCAAATGCCATAACTGAAGGTGAAATGTCTGAATTTACCACCACTCAAAATGAGCAAAAAATAGGTATGGAACCAATTAACTTTGATTTTTTCACAATTGCTCCTAGAGAAAACCATGTTTATGATCTCAGTCTCAAAGATATTTCATACAAGGAAACAGAAAAGAATTATGCTAATAAGACTAGTTCTTTAACAGAAAGCATATTTCAAGGTTCACACAATGAGCAAGAGCTACACAAAACACTGGGAGTGACTTATGTGGAGGGCTATAATAACTGTTTCTCTAACACTACACTTGGAAGCTCAGTTGCCATCTCAAAATCTGGGGCATCTGAATATAATGGCTATGTATTTGATGATGCTAGTGCATGCTTTGTTACAGAAAGTGAGACAGATCTGTTAAATGCGGTGGTGAGCAGTTTACAATTGTGTCCAGATGATAGCTCTATTGGGGAAAAACTTTTCAGATCACTTGGTAATGATTGTCTGGAGCTGTTTGATTCTTGTTTGACAGAAAACAAATGTGAATCTAGTGTATTGGACCTGGGTAGCTTCTTGCCAACAAATCAACAAGGGTCCCCATCTCTATCAAAAGCTGAAGGATTTATAAATTCTCCTACTAATTCATGCAAGAGTTTTTGTATGTCTACTACTGAAGACCAAGTTAATCACAAGACTAAAGCACACAATGGTCAAAAATTGCCCGTATTAAATAAAAGAAGTGCTAGAAATGGCAACAACCACAAACAGAGGCCAAGAGACAGACAATTAATCCAAGACCGAGTTAAGGAATTGCGCGGACTAATTCCTAATGGATCAAAAGTAAGATGAGCAATGTTGAGCTACTAATTAATTTAACATACTTGAAATAATTCATTCTGATGATGATTCTGCTATACAGTGCAGCATCGATACATTGTTGGATAGAACTGTAAGCCATATGCTATTCTTAGAAAGTATTTCCTCTCATGCTGAGAAATTGAAACAGAATTCACATGAGGTAGGCCACTCTAAGCAACTCCTTTTATCATATATGCACATTTCTAAGCATGTTTTATTCAATCTTAGTGGCTTTCATCCCCTTGTTTTCTTGACAATGGTGAAAATATTTCAGATTATGCCAATATTCAAGCCACAATAAAATTAATCTGCCACCCATGCACATGATTAATGCTTGCTTATGTACCTTCAGCTATTAGATGGCAGCCTTGTTATATTGAGAACGTCAAAGTAAGCTCCCTCGCATCAACAATAGGCTTGTATCAATAAAGCCATCTTAATGTAGATGCTAGGTTTCAGGGCTCAACTTCATCTGCTACACAATGTATGAGGCTGCCCCGAACACTTTAATTCTCTTGGAGAATACCTCCATCCTGATTGTAATTGTACTGATTACTTGGAGGCAAAAACCATGCTTAAAATTTGTCCGAGAGAAGTAGAGTATGACGACACTACACTGTAACATATTTAAAGAACACTACTTGTAATATATTGTCACTGACAAACCAGGATGACTATGGGCTACAAATTGATTTGCAGGTTAAAAGAGAGGTTAACAGTTCTGCTAAACCTGGGACCGAATCTAGTGGGCCTAAAAAATCCTGTGAACAGGGCACTGAACAAGAAATTTGGCCCGTAGTTGTTGAATACCTCAATCAGCCAGGGCAAATCCTTGTAGAGGTACCATTTAGAGATAATTATTTGCAACATCTCCCTCTATAACTTGTAAATATTCCTTATGACTGTCTTGGTAGGCCTTCTTACCTTCCAGTTCCTGTCAAGATTTTTACCTCATCGTTTTCCTAAGCTATGAATCCCATCAGGTTTTGTGCAATGACTATGGGCTCTTTCTCGAGATTGCCAACATCATCAGGCACCTAGAGCTGACAATCCTGAAAGGAGTTCTGGAGAGTAGATCAAATGAGCTTTGGGCTCATTTTGTAGTAGAGGTAGGCTGATGTTCTAACTCGATTCTTAACATTGTGATGTATAAGAAATCCGTCCTCATACTTTTTTTTTCCCCTTTAAAAGGTTTCCAGAGGTTTTCACAGGATGCATATTCTTTGGCCATTGATGCAGCTATTGCAGAGAAATTATGTTGCTGTTCCAAGGAAGTTATGATTCTTGCGTTATTACAGTGCTTCTGTAAAAATGTAAATGGCTGCTCAACCATATGAACTATCACTTCTGGGATCATAAGTGCAGGCACAACTATTATGCATTCTGTTTGGATGTATACTTTCAATAAATGGTGGTGGTCATCTTTCTTGTTTGTGTTTCCTTCTTGCAAACGATGGTTGCTTTCTACAGTGACAACAAGTTTGCCAGTTTGGTTGTGTATATATAAAGTAAACTAGTGTTCTCTTCCTCATGAATTTACCTACATCTTTCTTGAACTCCCACTTATTAACCCTAGTGTGCTCACCGCCTCTTGCTGCTCATTCTCAGGTAGCAGCTCCGCGAATGGAGCTTATCAGAAACTAAGCGATTAGTGAAGAAGATGGAGGGGGGAAAAAAACTAAATAGAATGAAAATAAAACTATAAAACCTGATCATCATGACACAACACTGTGAGAAACATTGCATCCCAATAAAAGCTAGCTGCAGCATCCTACTGCATCTACCAGTTGATCAAGTTCCCATGCTGCAGTGTGTCTCCGAGTTCCTGTAGCTGGATTCTTTGATCTCTCTGCCTCACTAAATGCAATGCCTTGTACTACCCATCTTCTCCCATGTGATGATTTGTGCAACAACCCCAGATACAACCACGTTTGAAGAACATGCCACTGCAAATATTCCCTCTTAATTCCAAACTGTATCACTTTTAATTTCCTGCATATTTGCGTTCCAGTACGTGATTAAGATGCAAAGGTTCATTGATAAAATAAAGCAAGCCATTGTGCCTCAGTAGGGGTTATACTAACATAAAAGGGTTAAACAATGATTGGATTGCTGACCAGTGTCTCATCCATCGTAACACCACTACCATATCTTATTCGTTATCTTGGCCTTGGATATGTCCCATTCACTCTGTGGACACCACAAGTGTAGCAAACACCTTAGGTAAATTATCGATCTATTGACATCAAGTGATCCATGCTCACCTTAGGCAGTCACTATCCACTTAAATTAAGGAAGTCCATCACCTTAGTTGAGCCCTAGAGTAAGCTTGCCCCGGCTCCCCACCTTAGTTAGATCTAACAAGTTAAAGTTTCCTAGTTTGACTTGTACTTGTTAAGCCACACAATTATCTATATTCCAACTCTATTTTGGTTCTAAAATTAATTTTAATATAGACTAATTTACTAATCAATTGATCTTGGTTTTTAGTAAAAACTATATGTATATAAATTTGTAGATCATGTCTCCAATATTACTAATTGACAGATCGAATTACTCTTCTTTGTATTTATATCTCTTGGTCAAATCACACCCTAATCCTATTTGATTCTAAATTACTTGAAAATAGGGTTGTAAACAAGACAAGCTGAGTCAAGCTTTGTGTTGTTTAAGCATAGTCCCGGTCCTAACATTTAGAAGGCTTGGGGTAAAATCATAAACATATATTTTAAAGTTTTTTTTAATAAAGTAATTTTTTTTTTTTACAATGACTTCTTTAAACTTTTCTAGATATAAACTCATTTATAATATTATTAATTTTAAAATTTCCTAAAAGCTCATTTTAATAGATAAAATACTAATCCATTCTACCTTTTTCATTTTTTTTTTGTTTTTTTTAAAAAAATATTTAAAATCTCTAATTTTAAATTTTAAATACATATATTATGCCTCATTGCTTGAACACTATAACCCAACTCCTAAGGTAAAATCTAATTTGCTTAACCCATAACTAAAAAAAATAAATCAAAAAATAATTTTTTTTATACCCCATGA
>JBAMIB010133114.1:0-13672 GCA_037177415.1 Kaempferia rotunda
TATAGGCAGTGCACGGATTAAGCAGACTAGCTCGTCGACCGATGAAGCATTCGGTCGAATGAAGTGACCTGTCCCGTTGAGCCTCAAATGTGAAGCAGGTCCGGTCGGACGGAGAGACTACATAGATAAGGTAAAGTGACCGTTCAGATAGCCGACTGAGTGGCACACTCTGTCGGTCTGATCAGATTTTTCTAGTCGACAGCGGTCGAAGGGAAACACGGACTCGGGCGGACGGAACGACTGCGTATATAAGGTAGAGTAGTCATTCAGACAACCGACCGAGTGCCTCACTTGGTCGGGCTGATTGGCCTGTCTTATCTAATAGCAGAGGAACACGGATCAAGTCATACAGGATGTCCGCCTGTATCAAGAAGAACAATCGGTTGACTAAAGGGTAGTCAATGAAATGCAACAGCTGATCGGCCTTAGAACTACTGGTCATCTTTGTCGTTTATCGCATCAAATAACAAGGGAATATTCGCTGTCAGAAATATACATTGTAATATCTTGTACGGAAGAAATTTTCAAGTATGACATATACAGATGACGTGTCTAATTAAGGAAGGGAATCAGACGTCATAAATTGTCTGTGCTATTTAAGAAAATTTCTTAATTGACACTTCGAATATTCTTCAGGGATAAATAGTCTCTCACAATCCGCGGTGGTACATAAGAATATCTCATCAATCAAATCTTTTCATTCACCACTTCATCTTCTGTGTTGGACTAACTTCAACGGCCGGAGGACCAAATACGAGGACGTCTCTCCCTGTTTCTTTGTTTGACGGCTAACGTTCCTCTTCAAGTTGTTTTGAATCGTGCACAGGTTCTCCTCCTATTGACTCTCGTTGATTTCACATAGAAGACTACATCCTAATTTATCTCTCATCTTGCTGACAAGAACATGTAGGTAAAGAATATATATAAGTATCAATATGAATTATTTTTCATCTTACGTATTTTAAGATTATTATAGAATAAAAAACACATTGTACAGGAAATCCCTTGGTGAACAAATTTAAGAGGAAAAGAAAAAAAATTAAAAAAACTTTTTAATAATTTTTTATATTGCTTCTATCTAATTTGGTTAAAAAGATTCCTTTTTTACATAAAAATAAAAAGTTTATATTAGAGCTTCCATTTTTTTTTTAAAAAAATCTTACTATTTTTTTTTTCTATTTGTCTGTTTCAATTCTTCTGCAATAGATTTGTAATCAAGCTACTTAAGATATCTTGTCTTCGGGAAATTTTTTTTTTGAAAAATAACAAATATATACACACATTTATAGAAGAATAGTTTATTAACAGAAAAAAAAACTCAGTTGAATAAGTAATTGTATAATTTTTTTTTCATATAACAATAGAATTTGATGATATATCCATTTGTTGCTATGATAAAAAATAAATTTAAAAATCTAAATTTTAGATACAAATCATTAAAAATAAACCATTTGCTAGTTTGGGTTCATTTTTTTTTTCTCTAGTCCAAGAATCCATTTGTTAACATCATAGACAATCTTATTATTATCTTGAACAAAATCATTTTAATTGTTATCAGTAACTATATATAAAAACTAATACAATTAAATCATTACTCTATAGACAAACTTGAAAATCACAGTGCAGATAAAAATAGGCAGAACCATAAGTTTTATATTTCATCACTGTTTTGGACACAAACAAATTCAAGAAGTTTAAAGCTTATAATAATAATCAAAATTCTTTATTTTTTTAAGGTGCAAACTAATTAGCAAATAAATTTACATTTAAAGAATTTATAAAAATCATTGAGCGATTTAATTTTTTTATTAAAATAAATTGTTTAGAACGAACCATTTTACTAATCAACACCATTAAACTATTAATTTTAATCAGTATTAAGAGCTTTTAAACACTTTATTAGAATATATTGATTTTTTATCTAAAAGAAATTATTTTGATGAATAATTTGATCTATATAAATCAATTTGCACCTCATTTTATTTGAAACTTCAAAATACAAATTGTGTTATAAACAAATTTACACTTTCAAAATTAAAAACATTGATCATTATAAATCATAAGTTCACTCTAAAAAAATATTTAATTTTAATAAAAATGTGATCTAAATTATTTTCTAAATAACTTGTTTCCTTAAGTAAAGCCTATTGAAAAGATAATTATATGTTTTGTTTATTCTCAATTACACTTAGCATATTTGATATATTAATTTTTACAGTGCCCTTAATAATTTATAATTATCAAAATATTTAAAATTTAAATAGTCTTGTCGTTAACACTGTTAATGAGTCAAGAGAAAAGATCCTCTTGACCAGGGATCACTGGACTATGCCTAATTCAAAGATCTCTACCTATTGAATCATATTTATGGTTGTCATCAAGAGGGAAACAGTTCAGATCCAACGGTTCACATGACCATTCCACATGGTCAAGAGGATTTGAACTGATGAGTCAATGCAATAACAAAGACTAATGGTAAGATTGGAAATTTTCAAAAATTATAAATAAATTTTATATTATTTTACATTGATATAAACTCACTTATAATACAATTTACATTGTTTTACTTAGAAGGCTTAAGAGTTTATTACATTATCGTACGTTCCTCTTTCAGTAACGAAAAAAAGAATATGAGTATTCAAAATTTAGAGCATTTTTGATAATTTTATCAGTTTGGTGCATTTTGAAAAAGAAAGTAAAATGGAATTTCTCCATTTATTATGAATTATGACTGTCTGCTTGAAAACCCGCAAAAATATTAATATCTCATAGTAAAACTACTTTTTTTATTTAGACGCTATCTCAAATTATAAAATGATAAATAAAAGATAAAACTCAACTAAATAAAGGGTGTCATCGTGTCCCATCAAATTGTTTAATGAAATAATCCACATTCGCTGCGTCTTTTGAAGCTTTAATTGTGAAATAAAAGTTCACACTACCATTCATCGCCCTATATTATTTTTCTAGACAAGTTATTTAATTTGAGGAAAAACTGAACTCTAAGCATATAAAAAACATAATTCAATGATTTTCACTAGGCGAATATAACCGCAGGTGAATCATGCTCAAACGACTCCTCAGCTGGCTGTCTTTTACATTTCGCATGTTTTTTCTCCAGAAAATGGCAAGGAAATTGTCTACTTCACAGAGATGTTTCTCAACCTCCCATGTATTGTTTGTGTTCTTTGCGTGGCCGTGCCAGCAGCTCTACATAAGAGCTGCTGTTGAGGTACTTAATTATCCTCTAGAAAGACACACAACAAAGCCATTTTTTCCTTCCCTTGGCATGCTTCGAGTTGTCACTAGGAGGAACCTTGTTATGAAAACCGTTAGCTTTGAGGCTCCCTTCATCGCAGACTTTGTTCATGCTCTCCATGAATGGGGGTTTTGTCATTGCAGGAGTACCTTCCATAGGCTTGCCATCGGAAGAACTTGAATCAACTGTCTCGGATCTCAAAACATCAAGCTTATTTTCCTTTGAAGAACTCTCTATATTAGACCTGCAAAGTGAGTAGATAAAAAATGCAATCACAATGCGAAAACATAGGCCCCGTGATAGACAGATAGGAACAAAAAATTATGTTATAACCATACTTACACGGAAGAAAATACTTCACTAGCACGTGGAACATTGATTTGGGGGTTGGATGGCCCACATTTACGAAGTATTGCTATGGCATTGTCTACGATGCCAAGAGCAGCTTCTACCTCTGGGCTTATATAAGAATTCCCTTGGACAATATCACCCTGGTCGGGAATCAATTTTGCAACATGGCTATCATTCACTGGATCTGAGTGTGTGCTTTGTTTTATATCTTCTTCGACAATTTCAGTGACTGATGTTTCATCTCTAACTGCTTGTATTTCAGTCGCATTTTGACCCATCTGTTCCTCATTCAGACCCACTAAATATTCCTTGGTTTTATTTTCACGAATCCGAGCATACATAGGTCCTTCTAGAGCTTTCTTGTAATCCTCATCACTTGTGGCCATACTGACTGCCTGCAAAGGCATATGCCGTTGTTAGTTTGAAGCAAAGTGAAATGTAATACCATTATAGTCAACAAGTTAATCATACTTTTATTTCTCTTAAAGATGATTGAAAATTTAAACACCAGAATACGAGTGTATAGAAACAAAAGGCAATATTCTGGCATGCCAATGTTCATTATGTAACTCGCTAAACTCCATCTCGTAATCATATTAAAACAAATGTACTACTACCCTTATCCTAAACGCATCACTAACTTCATAACTGTTTACAGTAAATTACTCTGAGAAAAGAACCGCATGGTAGAGAAGTCTTACCTTTTGGTATAGCTTATGCGCACTACCTATTAGCTGCCTGGAAACGAAATTTATAAGTGACGGCGGTACAAAATCCAGCTTGATATCCATATTTGCTACTACCCTGAAAAAATATTTAAACTTGTGATTAGATGACCGTATCTTCAATTCACGTTGAAGTCAATTGTTTTGACCAATAAGAACTGGTATTGCTGTGTAATTTGGCATAGCTTATTTCTATTTATCTATATACAGTTCAATCAATTGGATATCGATTCAGATCTTTCCTAGTCAACTCTGTGCTATCCAAATGGATTCCAATGGCTTTATGTTAGCATGAGGAGAGGATTACAAAGATAGTATTTTAACACATTAACTTCCTCTTGATTTTTTTCCTAAAACATTTTTGTTTATATTTCAGATACCGATATCTTATATTACATGAACTGACCATATTTTGCCTGTTACCAGATATTATCCTAACAATATGAAAACCTTATCTTAGCTATACTTATTAGTTATGCACTCACTGATTCAAAGTGGAAAATCATTCATCAAGGATTCATAAAGTTGTGAACAATATCCAAAGAATCTTTCAAAAATTAGATTTTAGCTCAAAATTAAAATGTTAAAAAGAAATAAAGAGAGTAGAAAAATTACACTAGTTACGCCATATTATCTAGCAAAGAATCTCGAAACAGGGACTACAAAAACAAAAATATTTAACAAAAGGATGGCAACATTCCTGACAACCATCTAGCACAGAATCTTGTGCTAAAAGACAGTTCTGCTACATACCTAAAATAACTTCTGCTGTGATCAATTTTTTGCAGCGCAAAGCCACCAACCCAATCTATTCTGACAGCTTCTGGAGCTTTGATCCTACTTAAATCTTCATTGCTTACTTCTATATTCTGAGTGTCTGAAATCTACAAGAAAATTCACCATCAATTATTTGTTATATACATTCTCTATCCAATATCCATGAGAAATGATGAGATGCAACTTAACCTGCTAGCAAAAGCTGGCTTCCAAAAAGATTAAAAAAAAAACCATTAACTAAATAAAAAAATAAGAAAATTTAAATATATGATTGTGTTTTAGGTTTTCCAGTAAAATTAATTAGTATCTTTTTTATTTATCTGTATAAGAGTTTGGTGAAAAATAATGAGAATTTTCATTATTACAGCAACAACAAACTACAATCAAGTGTTATCCCACTAAGAGTTTTCATTATTACAACACTATATTACAGGAGATGAAATGATTGTAACAATATTTCCACTTAACCAAGCAACCAACAAAACTGGTTTCCAATTATCCTACCATCCTCCTCACTGTACATTCCCACGCATTTTCCCGTAATTCCTGTGTAGTCTATTTTATTAATTGATGGCTAGGGACCCTATATTCCCATTTAATTAAAAAAAAGTCATGAACAATTAAAATTTCAACAATTTCCCAAGATATACATGTATAAAAAGGCATGATTTCCAATTACCGTGTTAATAAGTACAAGGATGAGATCTTCTTTTAAGTACTCAATCTCAAAGTAATGCAGAAGAGCCTCCCTATCTGAAACTGGCCAAGGAACCTTCACCCTTTCTTCCAAACAATGAAAATACAAAATTAACACAAGAATATACCAAAAGAAAAGGCCGATATTGAGAATCACTAGTTGATAACAACTAACCTTACTAAAGAGATCTCTTCACCTACCCGAACTTTGTGCAAACATTCAGACATGATAATCTTAAAAGTTGGTATTTTATATTGAGGCCACCTGGAAAAAAATGGATTTAAGTGGTAAGTTGGATGATATTACAAGCATTCCAACAGTGGTGGGCGCAACAGTGGCAGATGCAAATACAGGATTACGAGTTGAGGGGGAGAGATTATACTTTTTTTAAGGGGTAATAATATTTAAAAAGTTAACAAACTCTTATAATACTTTATAGAATAGCAAACATTTAGGGCTCCCTCGTGTCCGGTTCTGAATCCCAATTCAATGTACAACCTGCTCAACAGTGATGCTAGTATGTGAAGACACAAGTCAACATGATGAATTTAGTAGCACCATGACTTTCCACCATAAAGATCAAAGTAATGCAAGCCAACAATTAACACCACAAGGTTGTGAAAAGCCCTAGGCAAGTTTCACTTATAATAGCTACGGCCTCCAGGCTTCCCAACACAATAGTTGAGTTTCAGATTCGTCACCTTGCACATGACAGAGGGAAAAAAGGACTCACATGCCAAAGTTTAAATAATGAAAAAGACAATAGCATTATATTCACAAGTAGAGAATAAAATCAAGAAACATCAAGAATAGAAGGGAAAAAAAAGGCATTTAATAACTGAAAAATGTAACCCACAGACTTACCATTTTCTATACAGGCTTGTTTCCCACGAAACACATAAGCCTGCAAGAAATAAAACTATAAAAACTGTTGTGATAAATATACTTATCAGAGCAAATATGTTGGGGACAAGTGTCTCCATGGTTCATAAATATTGGACTCACAGACATCAATAGGTCCATCCACATATCCCTCAGCAAGTAAAGTATGAAATGGAGTACCATGAGGCCCTTCACGATACATCACACGGAGCTGATCAGTGTCTTGTTTTATCTGGAAAATTAGCACTGGAGGATGTTTATTATGAAAAATATGAAATAAAACTACTTCTGATTGTGCTGAAGGTTCACGTAATAGAAATTTCATATTTAAGTTATTTTCTACTATCAAGCCAAAATATATATTCAGAATAATCGTCACTAGGATTAAACTTAGCATAGAAGAAATAAACTCGTCAATCAAGTAAAGAGAGAGAAAAAAAGAACAGTGGTCCATGTAAATATAAGAAGTGTTGTGGCAACGAAGTTGCTGCTTCTAAAATTACACAAGCTAAACTTTAGGCACATCATACACTGTCTCATGTATCAAGTGGAATTGAAATACTTGCATCCGTTCATTAGAATGTAATTTCTATGCTTTTGTGCACTCAGATCTAGTTAGATGCAACCTATTGTTATGCATGAATTAGATTCAGCAATATTCAGCCTATCAAAATCACTTAGCAAGAAAAAAAATACATTGACGCTAATGAAGCAATGCCTCTCTTGACTTTAAGAGTCATTAGTTACTATGTTATCAGATTTGAGCAATAAAAACTAGAAAGGAAAGGGAAAGAGTGTTAGGCGTAACAGGGAAAAAATATTAGGGATTCATAGGTAGTTCCATCTACATGTTAGTATATTTATTATTATAACTTTATATCTCCCACCCAATACTGTGTGATATCTAAAATTAAGTCTCCAAATTCATAACACTGCCCCTTAACTTAGTTCAAATAAATTATGGATGTTCATCTTATTCTTGTAGAACCACTTAAGGATTAGGTAAGCAAATCATTGATGAAGGTAACAAATAAAGTGACGAATATTTGATTCCACATTCTCTCAAGAAAAGACAATCAATCTGTGATATTTAAAATTAGGTTCCTAGGTCCATAATCAAGAGTCAATATAAGGTAATTCCATCAAGTAAAGAAACTTCACATTCAAAGTAAAATAAATAAAATGAAAGTAATTGCAGCCATGCCACATCCAGTTGGATGGTGCAAATAAATAAATATATCCGTTAACAACCTCTAATTTTCTTAAATGAAGCACCAAGTTAAATAGGTTCAAGTATATCATCCAATAAAGGTAATGGGACATGCATGCAAAGGAAACAGATGCAATTTTACTAGAAATGATGACATAGATTCACTGAATTAGAGGAAGAAATAGATTGTGATAAGAAGGAATTGTTCTTTTGAAATAATAATAATGATAATAAAAGATGATGAGGTGAAGATTAAATGTATAGAACTATCATAACAATGGTTGGGGGAGCCACTGAATATAGAAAGCAACAACAAAGTTGGGAAACCAAATGAATAACTGAAAGAATTAGAGAGAGAGAGAGATAGAATCTGCAGGGCAATACAAAGCTAACAACGAACACTGGCAATGATGTATCTATTAGGAGTGTAAATAAACCAGTTCAAACATATTAAGTGAATTCAGAGTATTAGTTTACCTTCCAATCAGCATGTAGCTCATGTGATTTATTATGCTCATTTTCAGAAGCACTCCGAAGCATTTCAACAAAATTAGAGACTTGCTTTGTCCTCTTTCCTACAATTTCTTCAAAATCTGATGCTAAAGACAGATACAGAACCAGATAAATATATTAATGAAATTCCAAGAAGGTATAAGCCAAGACAAGTAGAGCATCATATAAAGGACATTACAGGTTTTACTCTTTTTTGAAGGGGGGAATTGAGACCTATTATCTAACATCAAATTTCCAATGATAATCAACATTCCTATTTGTTATATCTTGAACTAATAACCTTACAATCTAAAGAAGGCACTGAATTTGCACAGTCATTAACTTCAAACACAGAGGTACGCTTTTATATAAGATGTAGATATATATTATATTCAACTTCTCCTAAATCAAGTACCACATAGCATCTGCACACTCAAAAATTAAATAATAGCAATTCATGAATGTGTTCAGAATATTATAAAAGATACATACACCAACTACGAAAAGTTTTGTCCAACTTGTAATAATCAAATAACACCCATGAGCAACCTAACCAACAGTCTATCACACGAGTAGAGATCATGAATTAATCAAATAAATGAAAAGAGATCATCTGTAGATGCATCAGATACTTAATCAACCTTTGACATGAGAGAAAGATGAGCAACGAAGTTGATTCTCGACCAGTAACTTGACAGACTCTTCATTTGCAAGACCAGGCGATGCAAGAGTTGTGTCCAGCCTCTCTCTTAGTTCCAGAATCTTCCTTTTCTTCTCCATCTCTGTGGTATAACAGACATTAAATATCTTCTTTTTTCAGGGAAGGATAAGACTATCGACTTGAAAGTATTTCCCTTTAATAACTATTGAGATGAAAAGTATGCTCCTTGGAAAGCAGAAATTAAGATAATATGTAAAGAAAAGCATAGTGGCAAGGATTTCTGAGAAACAAAAAAAAAAAGTTAAGTCACCTGTTTCCTAGAAATAGCAACTTGCTAAAAGTCACACATATTGTCTGCTCAAAGTTACAAGATAAACCATGCCACTCATACTAGATTAATCCATCACTTGATGAAATACATGACTTTTCTCACCTTAGAGGCTGACACTAGACAAAAGAATAGTTCATTGCTTAACAGTGGATGTGTGGCTAAACTAGCTGACACAAAATGGTAGTAGATAAATGATAGAGGAGAGAATGGTAAAATCAACCAAAAAAACTATCACATGATTATAAGATATGAAATCACCAAACGATCCTCTAACATTTATGTGAGCTCAATTTCTAGAAGAATAACAAACATCAACAATCTGCCAAGGTGAGCTAGAATTCTCACAATTTAAAGATGAATAGCATTATAGGTAAACGTTTTGGTGGCTAGGTAGAACAATTATCCGAGAAAATTAACCTTTCTGAATTTACTTTATCCAGCTGAAGAACAACCCAATTGCATTGACACTTTACAGCTGTCTTAAAGCTGGCGTTTACTAAAACAAGAAATTGTGGGGAGATGCTGAATTATTTTTCCTGCCGCATACTAGAGCAAGGAAGAAGCTTAAGGTTTTTGCAATGCAAAAGTTTGGAGTCGAATAGGCTCCTTCTTGTTTATGGGACTTTCGAAGATACTTCAAATGACAAATAGATCTCAACAAATTTACATATGCAAACATGAGATATGCATATTCTTCAAGAGGAAGCTTATGCACAATCTCAACCTGACTCTAATTAAAAACGAGACTGAACCAACAGAAAACATCGAGCATTTGGGAGACCCAATTCTAATGTTTGGACTTGTCTGATGCGTATTATAGAATCATGATACCAGTCAACTACCCTACCCAAATAACAGCATCACCAGCAATCATAAACTCTCTTTCCAGGCGATCAATTTTTGCTCATTCACAAAAGAAAAGATGAGATCCTTACTCCGATTGTATCATCAAATTGAACGTGCGCTACCAAAAATATTCATTTTGTAAGCATACAGAAAACACCAAGAATAATCATAACGAGCACACCGGGTTTATGAATCAACGAGCAGTATTTTTCACTAAACTAGTATTCAAAGAAAATTGAAAACAAATCCGCATAACACGCAGATTTCAAAAGCCAATCCAACAGAAAAGTTCCAACCAAAACAGGTAGATGAACAAATATACGATCAAATATTACTCCTTTGTCATACGAAATAGAGCATGCAGCGATAAGAATAAGAACTCGTTCGACATTTCACACAAAACCCCAAATCAATCAAATCGTTTACGTAGGATAAGTTACTTCCCACCTGCAAATCAATTTCCCCTAACACAATTTGCAAGACTACAGGACCCTAATCCATGGAATGGAAAAGAATAAATCCTGGAAGGCGGTGGGGAGCCGTCCCACTTCCAGACGATTGAAAAGTGAAGGTACCAAATTCGCACGCACCAAGAAATTACGTAGATTCCGATGCTCCGATCCCTTGAGAGATAAGCAATCAAGAGTTCGATGAGATTGAAAGGGCCGAGGCAGCGACCCAGGATTGGATCATCAAACTACGGTAGTAACGACGACGAAAGGACCAACGAATGGCTCAACTACCTACATCGACCACTATTGCCAAGCAGGTGCGAGATCGCAGAAAGGAGAAGGATTCATAGCCCCAAAAGTCGATGGAGGGAGAGGACGAAATTTGTTTGGCTGCTTGGCTTCCACAGAGAACCACAGTCAAAACACGGCTTTAAACACGGTTGGCTTGCTGACTAGCTAGCTGTTCAAGGGTGTTAATGTAATTTCCAAAAAGATGTTTAGTATATGTTCACTCTCAGTGGCCTCCTCTGTCCCTGTTTTTCTCTGTCGCCATGTCCCACTGCCGATTGGACGGTGCAAATTAGATTAGATCATCCAGCACATATCATGAGGATATGAATATATATTTAGATCTAATCTGTACCGTCCGATCAATAGTGAGTTACGAGGACAGAGAAAAACGGAGAGGATCTGATTTGCAGTGGCCCTGGACTCATGGACTGGACCAGACAATTGTCCACAAATTTTAGGCCGAACAGGATTGTCGGTTCATGCATTAATTTTTTGGCCCTTAAGTTTTAATTGTTTTCCAGGTTTGCAGTTGGTTGTTCAACAAACTCTTTATTCCACATTGAATGAGCTATGTCCAATATTCAAGATTCTGACCTAATGAATTAAATCTCACATTAACAGTTCTAGATTTATAAAGTTGCATCATGAGTAATATTTTCAATCTTCAAAATTATATATTACCTGCTGATTATAAATGAACAGGACGAAAGCAGCATCAACAGAAGGAAAGCAAAATGCTATTATAACTCAACGAATCAAGCACCATGGAACGAGTTTTTATTAATCATGGGATAAACTAAAGTTTATCATCCGTGCCCAAGTAACCAGCAAGCAACTAGCACTCTCTGTTTGACTGATTACTTGTACAATTAAAATAACTTGAACAGCTGACAAACCATCAGGATCTTAACACCAACAGTCGTGCTACGCCTGGAAGATGATCAGACATCAGTAGACAGCAATGTAAGGCATCAGGACGGATCCCAACCAAAGCTTGCCATCCTTCTCTTCCACCTCACTGATTGCTTTAACTGTTTTTCCTTCCCTGTCCTCCAAAGTCTCAATTATCTCCCCATTTGGACTGTATTTAACGACCACCCCGTGGAGTCTGCCTCCAATCAGTAAAAGGTAGGTATATTTTATCGAAATAGGAAGCTTGAGTAGAAGTTTCCTCAGGTACCGGTGCTTGCTGAGGAAATCTATATACTTATTATGATGGCAATGAATTGCTACCCAGAAATCACCCTTTTCGTTAGTTCTCACGTTATCTGCGTATCCAGGAAGGGTAGCAAAAACATCTGAGGTCCCTGCCTTTTCTCCCTTCAGCCAGTACCTGGTCAACCTACATTTGCATATGCATATTTTTTATTTCTATTTTCTTAATTTATGCAATTGGATAAGTAGAATGAGATAGTCAGAGACCGACCTGAGACGTGCTTCAGAGAACAGCAGGAATGATTCATCCTTGCTTAGAGTCACACCGTTGGGAAATTGAAGGTTCCGAAGAAGGACAGTTGTCACTTTTGTAGTTGGGTTGTATTTTAAAAGCCTCCCAGAAGATTCTCCAGTAAATATTAATTGCAAGAAATTCCTAGAAACAAACATGTGATTTGGCTTTTCCTACGAGTTCACAGCTCATCAATGATAGACAAGTTAAATATGGAGGTCCAGCAGAATTTATTAGATCCTCAGGAAAACATGTGCCAACAGTCATAAATGAAAAATCTAGATAGCAATTCAAGAATTTTGCCATGGACCTTGAAAGGTGATTAAGAAACAGATTGGTGGTTTTTTTTTATTTACTATGCCCATAGGAAATGGTCATTCAGCAATGCAGCAGGTCCAAAAAAAATTGTTTACATTCCTAGAGTCGATGGAGGATTGGTAAGAACGCAAAGAACCATTGGAATTGAGACATTCAAGATTAAAAAAGAACAAAAGAAAATGAAACAAGCATTTAAACTGCGAAACTAAGCTAAGGTTTGTGCACTCTGAAGATCAAGAACCAATGGAAAGGTCAGGTCCTATATATAGATCTCTGTCTGTTGCTTATGATTACAGGTATCCTTAGATTGAATTTTTTTTCTCTGGCTAGGTATGAGGTTGTAAAGAACAAATAGTTGTTTTCTTTATGAACTTGATAATATTTTATTCTTTTCATCTTTTGGAAACGAATTATCTGAAAACAAAAACTACAGCAGTTTGATGGATAATGACGCAAGCCAATAACAATGTCTATGAATACAGACAAATTCTTAGAATTTTGAGAAAGGAAAGAATTACCTTCTCTGGTAGTGCGCGCTACTGTCAGTGAAGTAAACAGTACCTTCGTCGTCTATAGCCAAGTCATTTGTGAACCTGAATGGAACCCCCTCAGCTTCCGTTGTTAGTGTTGCAGCAATGCCACCTTGTTGGCCTACTTTGAGCAAGCCAAAGTAAGCATCAGCAATATACAAATCTCCTGTTTTCTTATCAAATCTAAGACCCAACGGTCGTCCACAGATATGTTCAATCTTTATGTGACTAAAAGGGGCTGGATCCGGGTTGCATATTTCTGTCCTGCAAAGAAAAACAAAAATCTTAAACTGCATTTTGCACATCTAAACGTGGGGATAAAACTTGCGAGGTACGAGTTCTTTTCATGAATGCAAATTTTTTAACCAAAAATCTTGCAAGGCCACATTTTGCATTTTGCTTG